>JBBPSW010000138.1:0-18682 GCA_038093775.1 Butyriboletus pseudospeciosus | reverse complement strand
TGGAAGGTCTTTGCTTGTTCAATCCATTTGTCAATGGTGTCAGGGATGGGGGACATGGAGAGGATCATTGTGGTGATCCAGTTGATCAAGCCCCAAGGAGAACTGATCAATGAGAGTGATGTCATTGATGATTCCTGCCTTGCTTGACAGGTTCTGGAAGTCAGTGACATATTGTTGAAACCTATCATTTGTGATTCTGTCAGGGCCTTTGGAGGATTTCTGGCCAAGCTTTGATAAGTCCAGATGTGCAGTGGCTCTGGTGTTGAAGGGGTAAAAGGTGGTTTCGAAATTTTTGGCAAATTTGTTGAAGGTTTTCTTCCTAGCATTGATGAGAGGGTTGGCGAGCTTGTCATACCACATTTCAGCAAAGGATGCTCCTTATCCTTCGCTCATTTTGTTCAGGGTGGTAGTCATCTTTCCTTCGTTGGTGGAGTATAATGTGGAGTTGAGCACGAAGTAGGCTTTCATGGCCTTGATCCATCAGGGGGCATTATTGGACTTTCCAGAAAAGTCGGCAGGGCGTACTGCCTTTAACTTAGTGGCACAAGAAGACATCTTTGGTGCAGGGGGTTGGGGATTACTAAGGACTTTGGGTGGTCCTGGGGTGGAACTCAGGGGAAATGGGAGGCTAGATCCCATGAAGGGCTGGGATATGCTTGGTCCTGCAATGGGTTGCAGTGTGCTCAGTGCAGTGCAAGAGGGTGAGTCAACTTCTATGTCACTCAGTGGATTGTTAGGGACTTGGATGCGTTGTTGGAAACTTGTTGTGATGGTGTAAAGGGTCCTTCACCTAGGGAGGTGGGACCAAGGATGTTCTTGATCTTTTGTTATGCGAAGCATACAAAGATAGAATCTACTTACTAGTTATTTCACAGGGCAATGCTCACGAAGAGACTGACGTCCTGAGAGCATAGTGTTCAAGAAATCAAAGGGTGTAGACTCAAGGGAGGTAGTGTCAAAGACACATGATGGAAGACTCAAGGGCTTGAAGATGATTCCAGATAGAGTATGCTTGTATTGCATAGATTGAGAACAGAGTACAATGATAACTATGGTCAACTATTTATAGGGAAGAGAGAAGCACACAGACCAGGCCAAGAGAGGAATCGTAAGTAATAGAAAGTCATAGAACAAGAGGGAAGAACAGGGTTAATCAAGAAGATGAAATGAGATGGAGTCCACATTGATGATGAGTAAATAACTCATATTCGATATGTGAGTAGTCCTCCAGGTATGACAGTAGGAGTATTCAGAGAAAAGAAGTATACAATGAGAAAGAATGAAAATCGTAACAGTGGGCAGCATGCATGGGGAGGAACATGGGATAGACATTGCAGGTGTGAAGAGGAGAGGATGGAGTGGATTGGAAGGAGGAGGCGACTGCAGAAGAAAGGAAAGCCATTGTGATGACCTTCTGTCAGAGGCCATGAAGCTTCTTATAGGCAAAAAGGATCAGGGTTGTATGATGGAGATTACTTTCTGGTTCCCAGGTGTTTTCGGCTGAAGAGTATCCTTTCCATGTGGTCAGGAACTTCCAATGGGATGTGGGGCCTTTGTGAGCTTAGATAGCTTCAACTTTGTATTCCTTTTCATCATTGATGACATCAGGTGGGGGTTCTAAGAAGGAGGGGCCATGGGTTTTTGTGGAGCAATAAGAAGATAGGAGAGATACATGGAAGACATTGTGTATCTTCCAGGTATGAGGAAGGTGGAGTTGGTAGATAAGGGGGGATAGAATGTGGGAGATCTTGAAAGGTCCCATTCATTTGGATGCTAGTTTCCAAGAGGGGAGCTTAAGGTGGAGATTAGTTGCTTCTAGCCACACCTTATCTCCAACTCTCCAGGGGGAGAATCATTGAGTGGATCAGGAGGACATGATCTTTTGAGCAAATTCATGGGCTACAAGGACTTCTTTGCAAGCTTCTTCAAGGAGAGAGAGCTGGTTCTCAAGGGCAGGGATGAATGTCTTTCTGATGGGAGGGTAGGAGTGAGGTTCATATCCATATAGGAGGGAGAACGGAGATTTTCTTGTGGAGCTATGTGGGGCAGAGTTGTGGTGAAATTTGGTGGAAGTAAGGAAATGGGTCCAGGATGACAGGTTGTTGGTGCAGAAGATTTGTAGATAAGTATCTAACTCCTGATTGGTTTGTTTGGTCTGTCCATCCATTTGAGGGTGATAAGTGGTGGAGAGTCAGACATTGTATTTCAGAAGGTGAGCAAGTTCTCATGTGAGGGCATAGGCGAATTGAGGTTCATGATCAGAGATGAGAGTGTTGTGAAAGCCAAATCATTTAACATCTCAAAAAATACTTGAGCAATTCTGGCAGCATTGATGGTTTTGGAGCAAGGGACAAGGATTACCCCCTTCATAAGACTGTGGTCTACTATGCCCACAATAGAATCATGGCTGGTGGAGGAGAGAAGGTCGGTAATAAGATCAATGGACAGTTGTTTGAAGGGAAGGCTGGTAGTCAAGGGGATGGGGTTCAATGGGGGAGCAGTGGGATGGGTGTTGACAGACTGTGTATCCATCAATGAAGTTCTTAATGAAGGAAGAGAGACTGGGCCACCAATAGTCCCATTCAAGGATGGATTTGGTATGAAAGATGCCCATGTGGCCAGAAAGTGGGGAGGAGTGAATTGCATGAAGAAGAGCAGAATGAGAAGGGGGAGGAACAAACATTTGCCCCTTGAAATAAAGGTGTCCATTATCAAAAGATCAGTCAGAAAGTGAAGCATGAGAGAACAAAGGGGATCTTTCTTTCAGAGCAGAGAGAACACAAAGGACAAAAGGGTCTGAGGGGGTAGAGGAAGAAATTGAAGTAGCCAGGGCAAGATCAAGAGCATTGATGATAACAGGATCTGGGACAATGGAAGAATTAGAATTATTGAAGGAAGTGTCAGAGAAGTCTTTGCAAGAGAGGGTGTTGGCTGGTTCCATGTGAGACCTGGGAGTGACTACCCATTCAATGTGGAAATCTTGGAGAAATAGGGCCCAACGGGCCTGACAGCAAGAGAGTTTTTGGGAATCCTTGATGTACAAGAGGGTTTTGTGGTTGGTGATGATGGAGACAGGGAAGGTGGTGCTTTGGAGATAGTGCTTTCATTCTGAGAGGGCCAGGATGACAGCAAGGAGCTCCTGGTCATAGATATTGTAGTTTTGCTCGGCCAGGGAGAAGGTCTTGGAGAAATAGGTGCTGTTACAGTTTTCATTCTCTTTCATCGCATACTCCTTTTCTCTGAATACTCCTACCATCATACCTGGAGAACTACTCATGTATCAAACATGAGCTACTTACTCCTCATCAATATGGACTCCATTTCCTTCTGTCTTCTTGATTAATCCTGCTTTTCCTTCTATGACCTTCCTCCATGTTTGATTCCTTTCTTAGTTTGGTCCATGCACATCCATACCTCCTATAAATAGTCTACTTAGCTACTCTTGTACTTCATTCTTGATCTATACAATACAAGCATACTATATCTGGAATCACCTTCAAAGCCCATGAATCTTCACTTGTATGTCTTCAACACTACCTCCCTCGAGCCCTAGTCCTTCAATCCCTTGAATGTTACACTCTCAGGACATCAGTCTCTTTGTGAGCATCACCTTGTGAGATAACTAGTAAGGAGAACCCATCTTTGTGTGCTTTATGTAACAAAAGATCGAGAACAACCTTGGTTCCACCTTCTCAGGTGTAGGACCTTTCCACCATCACCATGAGTTTCCAACGACACATCCAAGTCCCCAACGACCCATTGAGTGACATAGAAGTTGACTCTCCCCCTCACACAGCACTGAGCACACCACAGCCCTTTGCTGGACCAAGCACACTGCTACCTTTTACTGGACCAAGTCTCCCATTTCTCCTGAGTCCTACCCCAGCACCACCCAAGGTCCCCAGTAACCCTAGACCCCCTGCACCAAAGATGTCCTCTCGAGCCACTGGGTTGAAGGCAGCGGTCCCTGCTGACTTCTCCAGAAAATCCAACAATATTCCCTGATGGATCAAGGCCATGAAGGCCTACTTCATACTTAACTCCACACTATACTCTACTGATGAGGGAAAGGTGACCACCACCTTGAATAAAATGAGTGAAGGATGGGGAGCATCCTTTGCTGAGATGTGGTATGACAAGCTTGCCAACCCCCTTGTCGATGCTAGGGAGAAAACCTTTGACAAATTTGCAAAGAACTTCGAGACCACCTTCTACCCCTTTGATACCAAAGCCACCGCCTGCCTGGACTTGTCAAAGCTTGTCCAAAAATCCTCTAAAGGCCCCAATGGAGTCTCTAATGATGGATTCCAGCAATATGTTACCAACTTCCAGAACCTGTCTAGCAAGGCAGGAATTACTGACAACATCACTCTCATTGACCAGTTCTCCCTGGAGCTTGATCAATGAATCGCCACTATGATTCTCTCCATGTCCCCCATTCCAGATACCATTGAAAAATGGATTGAATGAGCAAAGACCTTCCATGCTCAAAAGATGAGGATCCAAGCCCTGAGGAGTGGACGATTTCAACCCTCCTCCTTCCACCCCACACCAAAGAACCCCAATGCCATGGACGTTGACAATGTCACCCTGTCCAGGTTTACACCCCCCAAATGTTACGCGTAGCATACAAAGATGGAATCCGTCTACTAGTTATCTCTCTAGGCGATGCTCACGAAGAGACCGACTTCTGGAGAGCATAACGTTCCTGGATTCTAGAACTGGGCTCAAAGGAAGTTGTGTCGATGGACACTCGTAGGACTTTAGTGACTCGAAGATGATTCCAGATATGAGATGCTAGTATTGCGAAGCAAGATCGAGAATGTAGTACAAGGGTAATTCGAGAGACTATTTATAGGAAAGAGTTATGCGCATGGACCAAGCCAAAAAGGGAATCGAACAAGAGAGAAGGTCATAGAATGAAAAAAGAGCAGAGATGAAAGATAAGGAAATGAGTCAGTTGAGAAGACGAAATGAAATGGAGTCCATGTTGACTAAGAGTAGGTAACTCATGTTGGAGATATGGGTGGTTCTCCACGTACGACGGTAGGAGTATTCAGAGAAAAGGATGATACGATGAAAGAGAATGAAAATTGTAACATTACCCCCTTCATACAGTCAAACCCCAGGTTTGACAAGTAATCCCCATTCCAGCCAGGCACTAGGCAGAGGGTCCAGAGGCTCATCCATAAATAGAGGCCGCTTGGGATGGGGAAAGACATTCAAACAGACAATCACCAATGATGTGGCCAGCTTGAGAGCATATGCCACAATTGCAGTGGGGATAGACATGGTCTGAATGTCCCCAGTTGTGGCAGAAGTCACATTGGATAGTAAGACAGTGGTGAGCTGGATGGCCTGGGGTGGCAATGCAGCAATGGGGACAAACATATTCAGGACATTCTTTATGATAGTGACTGAGACGATGGCAATGAAAGCAAGTGATGTTAGGAGAGGCAGGACGAAAATGAAGGCATTCCAAACGTGGCATGATGCGAGTAGGGGAAGAGAGTACTAGGTTCCTGTTGGACAGGGGAATCATGCGTGCCACGTCAGTAGGGATAGGAATAGTGGGGACCTTATATTTGTCGTCAGATAAGCTTTCAACAGCAGTGGATGTCTTGGAGGGAGGTGGTGAAGAAATTCTGGAGGAGAGTGGGGGAGGTACTGGGAGAGGAACAGTCTGAGGGGTAATGAGAACGAACTGTTTGACATGTTCAATATAAGCATTGCGTTGTTCCTGGGGAAGGGAAAGAAAGATACGACGAAAAGTGGGGTAAATGAGGGCAGGAGAAAGATTTTCGATATAGGTGGCAAATCCGTGCACATGAAGGATAGAAAGTACATGGTTTGGGAGAGCTCCCAAAGTGAAATGAAGGGCAGAGTCAAAGGAGGATTGAAGTCGTTGAGCGCGAGTGAGACCGTGAAAGAGACGAATCAATTCATGAGTGATTTCATCAGCTCGATATAATGGATTGTCTTTGAGAACGAATAGAATGGCAGGGGTGTCGAGGATGGCAGAGTATAGAAGATGGGCAGTGTTGGTTGGGAGAAACATAGGATAGACATTGCGGTTGTGGAGAGGGGAGGTCAGTGTGGACTGGGAGGAGGAGGCAATTGAAGAAGAGAGGAAAGACATGAAGGGAAGATCTACCAGTCGCGATGGTAGGGACAGTAGTTGATCTTACAGAAGTAGGAGTGCTCAGCGATGTGTTTGGGGATGTTGAGGTCAGGGTATTGGACTTGGAGATGAGCTTGAATAAGGGCTTGGTTTACATGGGCAAGGAGAATGAGGAAGGATTGGGGAAGCATCCCCGTTTCTAAAGATTGTGGACCTTCTTATAGGCAGAGAGGATTAGAGATGCATGACGGAGATTGTTTTCTGGTTCCCAGATATTTTCAGCCAAAGAATATCCTTTCCATGAGGTTAGGAATTTACGGCATGAAGCAGGGCCCTTGTGAGCTAAGAGGGCTTCGACTTTGTATTCTTTTTCCTCATTGATAATGTCAGGTGGAGGATCAAAGAAGTTGGGGCCATGGGTTTCTGTGGAGCAATAGGGAGATAGAAGGGAAGCATGGAAGACATTGTGTATCTTCCAGGTATGGGGAAGGCGGAGTTGATAGATAAGAGGGGAGATGACATGGATGATTTCGAAGGGGCCCATCAGTTTGGGTGCTAGTTTCCGAGAGGGGAGTTGGAGGCAGAGATTAGTTGCTTCGAGCCACACCTTATCTCCTACTTTCCATGGAGAGAACCCTCAAGAAGATTGGGAGATCATGATCTTGCAAGCGGATTCATGTGCAGCGAGGGCTTCTCTTCTGGCTTCTTTGAGAAGGGAGAGTGGTTGTCAAGGGTGGGGATGAAGGTCTTTCTGATGGAAGGGTAAGAGCGAGGTTCATATCCGTATAGGAGTGAGAATGGGGATTTCTTGGTGGAACTATGTGGGGTGGAGTTGTGGTGGAATTCAGCGGAGGTGAGGAAATGGGCCCAAGAAGACGGGTTATTAGTGCAGAAGATCCATAGGTATGTCTCCAATTCTTGATTGGTACATTCAGTCTGTCCATCCATTTGAGGGTGATAGGCAGTGGAGAGTCAGACATCATATTTCAAAAGGCAGGCAAGTTTCCTAGCAAGAGCAGAGGTGAACTGTGGTCTATGATCGGAAATGAGCATATCATGTAGACCAAACCATTTGAAAATGAAGTTGAAAAATAACTGGGCGACTCCAGTGGCATCGATGGTTTTGGAGCAAGGGATAAGGATTACCCCCTTCATAAGGCCATGGTCGACCATGACCAAGATGGAATCATGACCCCCAGAAGGAGGAAGGTCGGTAATAAGGTCGACAGAGAGTTGTTTAAATGGAAGAACAGTGGAGGAAGGAATGGGACAGAGTGGAGGGGCAGTGGGATGGGTATTAACCTTGTGTTGCTGGCAGACGGCACAACCATCCACAAAGTGTTTAATGAAAGAAGAAAGGCCAGGCCACCAGTAATCCCGCTCCAGAATTGCCTTGGTGTGAAAGATACCCATGTGACCAGAGAGTGGGGAGGAGTGGATAGCATGGAGAAGAGCCGAATGGAAAGCAGGAGGAACAAACATGCGACCCTTAAAGTACAGGTGACCATTATCAAAAGTCCAGTCTTCAAGTGAAGCATGAGAAAGTAAAGGAGAGCCTTCCTTCCGAGCAGCCAGAATGTGAAGGACAAAGGGGTCAGAGAAGGTGGAGGAAGAGATAGATGAGGCAAGAGTAAGATCAAGGGCATTGATAATGACTGGATCGGGGACAATGGAGGAGTCGGAATTATCAAAAGAAGTATTGGGGGAGTCCTTGTGAGAGAGGGTGTCTGCCAGCCCCATATGAGATCCAGGAGTGACAATCCATTCGATATGGAAATCTTGGAGAAAGAGGGCCCAGCAGGCTTGTCGACAAGAGAGTTTTCGGGGATCCTTGATGTAAGAAAGGTTCTTGTGATCAGTGATGATGGAGACAGGAAAGGCGGTTCCCTGGAGGTAGTGTTTCCATTCTGAGAGAGTGAGGATAATGGTGAGTAGTTCACAGTCGTAGATGTCATAGTTATGTTCAGTGAGAGAGAAAGTCTTAGAGAAATATGCACAGGGATGAAGATCACCATTAGTATCTTTCTGCATTAAGACCACACTGGCAGTGAGGAGGGATGCGTCAGTCATGATGGAAAAAGGATGGGAGGTATTGGGAATGGAAAGAACAGGGGCAGAGGAGAAGATTTGTCGGAGGGAGTCAAAGGCATGTTGTTGCAAGGGAGTCCAGATCCAGGATTGATCCTTCTTGGTGAGAAAGGTCAGAGGGGTGACAATGTTAGAATAGTTAGGGATAAACTTTCGATAAAAGTTGGCAAAACCCAAGAAGGATCAAATGCCCTTGACAGATGT
Source organism: Butyriboletus pseudospeciosus (assembly GCA_038093775.1). Lineage (NCBI taxonomy): Eukaryota > Fungi > Basidiomycota > Agaricomycetes > Boletales > Boletaceae > Butyriboletus > Butyriboletus pseudospeciosus. The sequence goes on along the minus strand of JBBPSW010000138.1, from coordinate 10,269 downwards.
GGGAGATTTCCAAGAAGCGATGGCAGAGAGTTTCGTGGGGTCCATGTGAACCTTTCCCTCTCCAATAATCATGCCAAGGTATTCCATGGTAGAACAGTCAAAGGAACATTTGGAGAGCTTGAGGGAGAGGTGGTGGTCTTGCAAGTGTTGGAGGACTTGGCGGGTACATTCATGGTGAAGGGAAAGGGGGCTGTTGGTGTGGATACTGAGGTCGTCAATATAGATCTTTAGCCATCGTTCAGAGATCATGTTGGCGAAAATGTGATTCATGAAGCCTTGGAAGGTGGCAGAACCATTGCAAAAGCTGAAGAACATGACCGTGGGTTCGAATAAGCTGAGGGGAGTGATGAACGCTCCCTTCCATTGGTCCTCTTCCTTGATGTGGATGTTGTTGTAGCCCCATCAGATATTGAACTTGGTGAAGTAGGTGGAGTCTTTCATGTTGTCTACAAGTTCGGAAATGAGAGGGAGAGGATAGGCATTTTGAACTGTGTGGCTATTCAGGTAATGGTAGTCCTGACAGGGTCAAAGGGAGCCATCCTTCTTTGGAACAAAGAAGAATGGGGTGGCTTGGGGAGATTTGGAGGGGATGATATGGCTGGTCTTGAGATGTTCTTCCACAAATGCTTTGCACACTTCCTTTTCTGTCGGGTTGAGGGGATATACCTTAGCTATCTTGGGTATGAAAGTGTTGCGTAGTTCAATGGTGTGGTCATAGGATCAATGGGGAGGGAGTTGATCATGGGTTTTTTCAAAGAATACATCAGCAAAGTCAGAGCAAAAGTCAGGTAGGGAGATTTCCTTGGGTTTCTCAGTGAGGGCTAGTTCGGTGGAAATGGTTGTCTTGTTGATGGATTCAGTGAAGGGGTTATGATGGAAGGGATTATGCAAGGATCATGGGGTGGAGAGGTTAATGGAGAAGGTGGACCAGTCTATGCAAGGGTTCCATTTCTGGAGCCATGGCATTCTGAGGATGATCTGAGGACAAGATAGGCGAACAACCATGAACCTAATGGAGTTGGAAAATAGACCAGAGGAGAAGATGACTATGGTTGTCCATTTGATGGTTCCTTTAGTGTTGGGTGTACCATCGATGTTGTATGCCGTGACTGGAGAAGTGACTGGGGAGAGTTTGAAGATCCCCTTTAGAAGGAGGTGAGGGTCCAGGAAATTTCCGGTTGCGCCAGAATCAATGAGGGTGGAGGTGACAACATTTTGTTTCAGACCATGTAGTGTTATGGGGAGGTGCATGGTTTGATTGCTAGTAGGCGCTACAAGTACATGGTTCAACGTAAGAAAAGGAGACATTGTGGTGGCTTCTCTTCTCAAAAATCCTGTGCCTTTGAGATTCCTGGAGCGTAGATGGTTGCAATTTCTTCAGAGGGTTCTTCGTAGCACATCTTCAGGACAGAAAAGATGTTGGAGTCGCTTTTCCCTGAGGTTTTCAGGGAATTGATATACTGGTCTAACTTGGACAGGGTAGGGGTTTCCTTGGGAGGCGGAGGAGGGGCCACATCAGAGGTATGAATGTTTTGTCTCTGGGGAGGAGCAGAGGACAAGTTGGGTCATAGGAATGGGTTTCGACAGTTCGAGGAGTTGTGTCCCTTCTTTTGGCAGTGGAAACATAATTCTTCTCAGATGCATCAGGCTCATTCGGGGGGAGTGAGTTTTGACAAGGTGGTACTGTCGACGTCCATGGCATTGGGGTCCTTTGTCACAGGGCGGAAGGAGGAGGGTTGGAATCGTCCACTCCTCAGGGCTTGGATCCTCATTTTCTGGGTGTGGAATGTCTTTGCTCGTTCAATCCATTTCTCGATGGTGTCAGGGATGGGGGACATGGAGAGGATCATTGTGGCGATTTGTTGGTCAAGCCCAAGGGAGAATTGATCAATAATGGTGATGTTGTCAGTGATTCCAGCCTTGCTCGACAGGTTCTGAAAGTCGGTGACATATTGCTGAAACCCGTCGTTCATGGTTCCGTCTGAACCTTTGGAGGACTTCTGGACAAGTTTAGATAGATCAAGTCGAGTGGTGGCCTTGGTGTCGAAGGGATAGAAGGTTGTTTCAAAGTTCTCCGTGAACTTGTTGAAGGTCTTTTCTCTGGCATCGATGAGGGGGTTGTTGAGTTTATCATACCACATCTCAGCGAAGGACGCTCCTTGTCCCTCACTCATCTTGTTTAGGGTAGTGGTTACTTTTCCTTCATCAGTGGTATACAGAGCAGAGTTTAACGTGAAGTAGGCCTTCATGGCCTTAATCCATCAAGGGGCATCATCAGATTTTCTGGAGAAGTTGGCAGGGAGGGCTGCCTTAAGCTCGGTGGCGTGGGTTGACATCTTTGGTGCAGGTGGTCTAGAGTTGGTTGGAACCTTGGGTGGTGCTGGGGTTAAACTCAAAGGAAATGGTGGGCTAGGTCTGGCAAAGGGAAGACTAGGTCCGGCAAAGGGCAATGGTGTGCTAGACACGGTTCAAGGGGGAGAGTCGACTTCTATGTCACTCAATGGGTCATCAAGGACTTGGATGTTTCATTGGAAACTCATGGTGATGATGGGGAGGTCCTTCACCTAAAGAGGTGGGACCAAGGTTATTCTCGATCTTTTGTTATGCGTAGCATATGAAGATGGAATCCGTCTACTAGTTATCTCTCTAGGCGATGCTCACGAAGAGACCGACTTCTGGAGAGCATAACGTTCCTGGATTCTAGAACTGGGCTCAAAGGAAGTTGTGTCGACGGACACTCGTAGGACTTTAGTGACTCGAGGATGATTCCAGATATGAGACGCTAGTATTGCAAAGCAAGATCGAGAATGTAGTACAAGGGTAATTTGAGAGACTATTTATAGGAAAGAGTTATGTGCATGGACCAAGCCAAAAAGGGAATCGAACAAGAGAGAAGGTCATAGAATGAAAAAAGAGCAGAGATGAAAGATAAGGAAACGAGTCAGTTGAGAAGACGAAATGAAATGGAGTCCACGTTGACTAAGAGTAGGTAACTCGTGTTGGAGATATGGGTGGTTCTCCACATACGACAGTAGAAGTATTCAAAGAAAAGGATGATATGATGAAAGAGAATGAAAATTGTAACACTGAATGAGCCCAATGCATCAGAGAAGGGCTTTGCTTCCATTGCCAAAGGAAAGGACATAATTCCTCCAACTGCCAAAACCCCTTCACACAACAAGGACTACCCACTACCCCTGCCCCTAAACAAAGTATCTGAAGCACAGAGATGAACTCCTCTCCTCCACCACCAAAGGAGACCCCAGCCCTGTCCAAACTAGACCAATACATCAATTCCCTAAAGACCTTGGGAAAGAGCGACTCCAACATATTCTTGGTTCTGAAGATGTGCTACAAGGAACCTCCTGAGGAGATTGCAACCATCTATGCCCCTGGAATCAAAAAGGCACAGGATTTTTGAGAAGGGAAGCCACCTCAACGTCTCCTTCCCTTACATTGAATCATGTACTTGTAGCACCGACTAGCAATTGAACCATGCATCTCCCAGTCATACTACATGGACTGAAACAAAGCATTGACACCACTGCCCTCATCAATTCTGGAGCAATGGGAAATTTCCTCAACCCTCATCTCCTTCCCAAGGGAATCTTTAAACTCTTCCTAGTCACCTCTCCAGTCACGGCTTACAATGTTGATGGAACTCCCAACACCAAAGGGACCATCAAATGGGCAACTGTTGTCTTCTTCTCTTCTGGACCATTCTCTGACTCTGTAAGATTCATGGTCATTCACCTCTCCTGCCCTCAAATAATCCTTGGAATGCCCTGGCTTTGAAAATGGAATCCCCGCATCGATTGGTCCACCTTTTCCATCAACCTCCTTCCCCCTCAATCCTCACACAACCCCTTCCATCATAACCCAGGAACTTCCAAAGCTATCAATAAAACCACAATCTCCATGAAACTCACCCTCGCTGAAAACCCCAAGGAAATCTCCCTCCTAGACTTCTGCTCTGACTTTGTTGATGTCTTTGCCAAGAAAACTCATGACCAACTCCCTCCTCACTGATCTTATGACCACACCATCAAACTATGAGATACCTTTGTACCAAAGATTGCCAAAGTCTACCCCCTCAACCTGTTACACATAGCATGCAAAGATGGAATCCGATTACTAGTTATCTCTCTAGGTGATGCTCACAAAGAGACTGACGTCAAGAGAGCATAACATTCCTGGATTTGTAGAACTAGGCTCGAAGAGAATAGTGTCAACAGACACTTGTAGGATTAGACTTGAAGGGGGTTGTGTTGATGGACACTTGTAGGACTTAGTGACTCGAGGATGATTCCAGATGTAGGTGCTAGTATTGCATGATAAGATCGAGAATGTAGTACAAGGGTAATCTGAGAGGCTAGTTATAGGATCGAGATATGCGCATGGACCAAGCCAAGAAGGGAAAGAAAGACAGAGATGAAAGATAAGGGAACAAGTCAGAATGGAGATGAAAGACTGGGATGGGAGTCAATCAAGGAGGCGAAATGAAATGGAATCCATGGTAACAAGAAGAAGGTAACTTGTGTTAGAAATGTGGGTGGTTCGCCAAGTGTGATGGTAAGAGTATTCAGAGAAAAGGAGTATATGGTGAAAGAGAATGAAAATTGTAACATTACCCCCTTCGTACAATCAAACCCCAGGTTCGATAAGCAATTCCCATTCCAGCCAAGCACTAGGCTGAGGGTCCAGAGGTTCGTCCGTAAATAGAGGCCACTTGGGATGGAGAAAGACATTCAAATGGACAATTGCTAATGATGTGGCCAGCCTAAGAGCATATGCCACAATTGCGGTGGGGACAGATGTGGTCTGAATGTCCCCAGTTGTGACAGAAGTCACATTGGATAGTAAGACAGTGGCAAGCTGGATGGCCTGGGGCAGTGATGTGGCAATGGGGACAAACGTATTCAGGACATTCTTCATGATAGTGACCGAGATGATGGCAGTGAAAGCAGGTGGTGTTAGGAGAGGCGGGACGAATATGAAGGCGTTCCGAACGTGGCATGATGTGTGTAGGAGAAGAGAGTACAAGATTCCCATTGGGCAAGGGAATCATATGTGCCTCATCCATAGGGACAGGAATGGTGGGTATCTCATATTTGTCGTCGGAAGAGCTTTCGACTGCAGTAGATGTCTCAGAGGGAGGAGGTGAAGAGATTCAAGAGGAAAGTGGGGGAGAAACCAGGAGTGGGACTGTCTGAGGGGTAACAAGAAGAAATTGTTCAACATGAGTGATGTAGGCATCATGTTGGTCCTGAGGAAGGGAAAGAAAGATGCGGCGAAAGGTAGGGTAAATGAGACTGGGGAAGAGATTCTCAATATAGGTGGCAAAACCATGCGCATGAAGAATAGAGAGTACATGGTTGGGAAGGGCTCCCAGGGTGAAATGAAGGGCAGAATTGAAGGAAGATTGGAGTCGTTGAGTGCGAGCGAGACCATGAAAGAGACAAATCAGCTTGTGAGTGATTTCGTCGTCTCAGTAAGAAGGGTCATCTTCTAAGACGAACAGAAGAGCAGGAGTGTCAAGGACAGCAGAGTATAGAAGATGGGTGGCATTGGTTGGGAGAAACATAGGGTAGATATTGCGATTGTAGAGGGGGGAAGTTGGAGTGGACTGGGAGGAAGAGGCGACAGAAGAGGAGAGAAATGACATGAAGGGGAATCTACCAGTCGCAATGATAGGGGCAGTAGTTGATCTTACAGAAACAAGAGTGTTCAGCGGCATGTTTAGGGATGTCGAGGTTAGGATATTGGACTTGGAGGCGAGCTTGAATAAGGGCTTGGTTTACACGATCAAGAAGGATGAGAAAGGATTGCGGAAGCATCCCCGTTCCTAGAGATGGTGGGCCTTCTTATAGGTGAAGAGGATGAGAGAAGCGTGATGGAGATTACTTTCTGGTTCCCAGGTGTTTTCAGCCGAAGAGTATTCTTTCCAAGAGGTCAGAAACTTGTGGCATGAAGCAGGGCCTTTATGAGCTAAGATGGCATCAACTTCGTATTCTACTTCTTCATTGATAACGTCAGGCAGAGGGTCGAAGAAGTTTGGGCCGTGGGTTTCCATGGAGCGATAGGGGGATAGAAGGGAAGCGTGGAAGATGGAGTTGATAGATAAGAGAAGAGATGACGTGGGCAATTTCGAAGAGACCCATTCTTTTGGGTGAAAGTTTCTGAGAGGGGAGTCAAAGGCGGAGATTAGTTGCCTCGAGCCACACCTTATCTCCTACTTTCCAGGGAGAGAACCTTCGAGAAGATTGAGAAATCATGATCTTTCAAGCCGATTCATGGGCTGCAAGAGCTTCTTTTCTAGCTTCTTCAAGAAGAGAAAGTTGGTTTTCAAGGGCAGGGATAAAGGTTTTTCCGATGGAGGGGTAGGAACGAGGTTTATATCTATACAGGAGAGAGAATGGGGATTTCTTGGTGGAACTATGTGGGGCAGAATTGTGGTGAAATTTGGCAGAGGTGAGGAAGTGGGCCCAAGAAAACAGGTTGTTAGTGCAGAAGATTCATAAGTAAGTTTCCAGTTCTTGATTGGTTCGTTCGGTTTGTCCATCTGTTTGAGAGTGATAGGCAGTGGAGAGTCAGACATCGTATTTCAAGAGACGGGCTAGTTCTCTAGCGAGAGCAGAGGCGAACTGTGGTCCACGGTCAGAGATGAGCATGTCATGTAGACCAAACCGTTTGAAAACAAAATCAAAAAATAACTGGGCGACTTCGGTGGCATCGATGGTTTTGGAACAAGGGATGAGGATTACCCCCTTCATAAGGCCATGGTCGACCACGACCAAGATAGAATCATGGCCCCCAAAAGGAGGAAGGTCAGTAATAAGGTCAACCGAGAGTTGCTTAAATGGGAGGACATGGGAAGAAGGGATGGGGCAGATGGGTGGGGCGGTGGGGTGAGTATTAACCTTGTGTTGCTGGCGGACAGCACATCCATCAATAAAATGCTTGACGAAAAAGGATAGTCCAGGCCACCAGTAATCACGCTCGAGGATTGCCTTGGTGTGAAAAATGCCCATACAGTATACGGTGAAAGAGAATGAAAATTGTAACACAACCCAGCAGAGAAGGAGGTTTGCAAAGCCTTTGTGGAAGAACATCTCAGAACTGGTCACGTCATCCCTTCCAAGTCTCCCCAGGCTGCCCCATTCTTCTTCATTCCAAAGAAGAACAGATCTCTTCAATCCTGTCAGGACTATCGCTACCTCAATAGCCACATGGTTTGAAATGCATACCCTCTTCCTCTCATCTCAGAACTGGTCGATAACATAAAGGACTCCATCTGTTACAATTTTCCCTTTCTCTCACTGTTTGTACCATCATGGACTCTCTTTCGCCTCACCCTTGTACTTGTAGTCATCTCTTTTCTTCATCTTTTCCTCATTGTTTCTCCTTGTTCTCCTTGTTCTTCTTGCTCATACTTTGTCTTCATCTTCATCTCCCTTTCTTCATTCATCCTATAATGGTCTCTTTCCTGACCTCTTGTTTATCCTTTCTTCGCTTCACTGTTCTTCTTGATACATCTCTAGAGGATGCTACTTACTTCTTTTCTTTGTTCATCTATGCTTGCCATTGCTACCAACTGTAGATACTTCCATTCCAGTATCTACCCATGTACTTCATTCTTGATTTTATCTCACAATACTAGTGTCTTATATCAGGAATCCCCTCTGAGTCTTCGGGCCTTTGAGTGTCCATCAACACTATCCCCTTTGAGCCTAGTCCATTGAATCCAGGAACATTACGCTCTCAGGACATCGGTCTCCTAGTAAGCATTGCCCTGATAGATAACTAGTAATTGGATTCCATTTTCATATGCTACACATAACAAAAGATCAAGAATAACCTTGGTCCCACCTCTTCAAGTGTAGGACCCCTCCCATCGTCACAATGAGTTCCCAACAACACATCCAAGTCCCTGACAACCCACAGAGTGACATAGAAGTCGACTCCCCCCCTCAAACCACATCGAGCACACCACTGCCCTTCACCAGACCTAGTCTTCTATTTCCCCTGAGCCCTGCCCCAGCACCACCAAAGGTTCCAACTAACCCCAGACCCCCTGCACCAAAGATGTTGTCTCATGCCACTGAGTTAAAGGCAGCCCTCCCTACCAACTTTTCTGGAAAATCCGACAATGCTCTCCGATGGATCAAGGCCATGAAGGCCTACTTTGCATTGAACTCCACCCTATACTCCACCGATGAAGGAAAGGTCACCACTACACTGAACAAAATGAGTAAAGGATGAGGAGCATTCTTCGCTAAGATGTGGTATGATAAACTTGCCAATCCCCTCGTCGACACCAAAGAGAAAACCTTCAACAAATTCACAGAGAACTTTGAAACTACCTTCTACCCCTTCGACACCAAAGCAACTGCTTGTCTAGACTTGCCCAAACTCATCCAGAAATCCTCCAAAGGCTTGGACAGAACCATGAATGACAGGTTCCAGCAATATATCACCGACTTTCAAAACCTATCCAGCAAGGCTGGAATCACCGACAACATCACTCTCATCGATCAATTCTCCCTAGGGCTCGACCAATGAATTGCCATAATGATACTCTCCATATCCCCCATCCCTAACACCATTGACAAGTGGATTGAACAAGCAAAGACATTTCATGCTCAGAAGATGAGGATCCAAGCCCTGAGGAGTGGACAATTCCAACCCTCTTCCTTCCGCCCTGCGACAAAGGACTCCAATGCAATGGACGTCAACAGTGCCATCCTGTCTAAACTCACACCCCCTGAATGAGCCCGATGCATCATAGAAGGACTCTGCTTCCACTGCTGAAAGAAGGGACACAACTCTTCCAACTGTCAAAACCCATTCCTACGACCAGGATCATCCTCTGCCCCACCCCCAAAACAGAACATTTGAACTGCTGAGACAATTCCCCCTCCCCTACCGCCTAAGGAGACCCCTACTCCATCCAAGTTAGACCAATACATCAGCTCCTTGAAGACCTTGGGAAGAAGTGACTCCGACATCTTCTCAGTTTTGAAGATGTGCTATAAAGAACCCTCGGAAGACATCACAACCATCTATGCTCCAGGAATCACAAAAGCACAGGATTTTTGAGAAGGGAAGCTGCTGCAACGTCTCCTTCCCTTATGTTAAACCATGTACTTGTAGTGCCTACTAGCAATCAAACCATGCACCTCCCAGTAACACTACATGGACTAAAACAAAATGTTGATACCTCCACCCTCATTGATTCTGATGCAACCGGAAATTTCCTAGATCCTTGTCTTCTTCCTAAGGGAATCTTCAGACTCTCTCCGGTCACCTCCCCGGTCACAGCATACAATGTTGATGGAACACCCAATACCAAAGGAATCATCAAGTGGATGACCATCATCACCTTCTCCTCTGGCCCATTTTCCGACTCTGTCAGATTCATGGTTGTTTGTCTCTTCTGTCCCCAAATCATCCTCAGAATGCCATGGCTTCAGAAGTGAAACCCTTGCATAGACTGGTCCACCTTTTCCATCAACCTCTCTACCCCATGCTCCTCACACAACCCCTTCCATCACAACATGCCATCCGATGAATCCATCAACAAAACAACCATCTCAACCGAACTTGCCCTCACCAAGAAACCCAAGGAAACCCCCCTCCTAGACTTCTGTTCCGACTTCGCCAACATATTTTCCAAGAAAACCCACAACCAACTCCCTTCCCACCAATCCTATGACCACACCATCGAACTGAGAGACACCTTCGTACCCAAGATAGCTAAGGTATATCCTCTCAATCTGATGGAGAAGGAAGTGTGCAAAGCCTTCATGGAAGAACATCTCAAGACTGGATGTATCATTTCCTCCAAATCCCCCCAAGCCACCCCATTCTTCTTTGTTCCCAAGAAGGATGGCTTCCTTCAACCCTGTCAGGATTACCATTACTTGAATAGTCATATGGTTCGAAATGCCTATCCTCTTCCCCTCATCTCAGAACTTGTGGACGATATGAAGGACTCCACTTACTTCACCAAGTTCAACATTAGGTGGGGATACAACAATATCCAAATCAAGAAAGAGGATCAGTGGAAAGGAGCATTCATCACCCCCCTCGGCTTATTCAAACCTACAGTAATGTTCTTTAGTTTCTGCAACGGTCCTGCCTATTATGAGATAGAATATTTTCAAACTTTTCATTTTCATATTTAACTTTTCACTTCGACTCAGATTTACAAGTTACAGCACGTGACCGTGAGAACCATCACGTGACTCATCACATGATCATAGTCTA
>JBBPSW010000137.1:1687-18698 GCA_038093775.1 Butyriboletus pseudospeciosus | reverse complement strand
ATACAGTGGCTCAAAAAAGTGTCCCAATGTTTGGCTATTTTGCAAAGATTTGATATTTGCAAAAGAACCAAAAGGTGTTAACTCTAACCCTTGCTGGGTCATTAATAACCCTAGCCCTTGCCCTGAATATGAGCCCTTAGTCATGTGATTTGGTTATCATGGCACTGAGATATAGCCATATTAAAATGATATGTCATTGGAACACTTATTTGATCCTAATATTATCAACTATCATTTAGTAAATAACATAAGGTTTGGATGGATGCTGTGCTTCAACCCTGTCTGATTATGTTACTCACATAATTCCAAATGATATAAAGAGCAGAGATACCATCCAGCTAACCCTACTTCATTATGAAATCCATTCACTCCTCTGCTAGAGCCAATATTCTTTTTCTCTCTGAATCTGGCCTTCTACTGTATTTCCCCCTTCCTTTGATACCACTCCACCACTTCCTAAAGGGATCACCTTTCTCCACTTACTGCTTTTCAATCCTCACACTTCCCTTTCTTTGCAAGCCTCTTGCCTCCTTTTGATACTTACCAATGGAATAGCTCTTATCCCTCCTTCTTAATGATGGTCCATGCTCCCTCTCTTATCACATATAAACCCCTAGAATACAACAAGCATCCTCAGATTAGTTCTACCTCATATTACATGTGTAGTACCTAGAATCTAGTCCATTTACTCATCTCCTTGTGTCTCTTTATCAAAACACTTGATCTGATGCTCTGGAAGGCCTAGTAAGCCTTTCTGTTCTTGACCACCTTACTCTAAGCTGTATCCCTTGACCACTGGCTCCCTAGTCTGGTCTTTTATCTACTCCTACCTAAGAGTACCCTTGTCTGTCAGTAGAACTCCTGCAACAGATCTGGTCAATATCAAGCCACTGGTCCACCATAGGATATCTCTAAGGGCACAGCACCTAGAGTTTGGGGGACAAAGGGGTAGACTCCCATCTGATCATAACATTAAGCAAACAACGCTTGAGAAAACTTACAATATGTAGCAATTATATATTAGAATGAGCAATATGCACTCTATATACTAAGATGGGAGTTAAAAACTAAATCTTCAAACCATAATTTCTGCTAAAAATGATGTGAATGTGTTGGTATGATCTATAGTAAGGTCCTAAAAAAGAAATGGTGAGAAATGGTGATCAGGAAAAATTAATACAGCAGATACAAGAATAAGGGGAGAAGGAGATTATTTATGGAATAGTGGTGTGAATGAATTCTGGAGGTGGTTGGGAATGTTCCAAGTAATTTCCTCAACCCTAATAACAGCCCCCCACAACATCAAACCCTTACCAGAGGTACTGGTTGAATTGATAGTCGATGTGAGGGGGAGCAGGAGGAGATAATGGTTAAGGCATTTCAGAAAAGTTACAGGAAGGTCCAAATAATATACCATTGTGTTCCAAAGGTCTACACATGGCTGGAAATGTCTTTTATATGCAGCCAGCACATGTTCCTGAATTGATATAGCTGGCTGGGGAGAAGTAAATAAGTGGATGGAAAGTGTGTCAGAAAAATTAGCCAGTGCTGCAGGGGTGGATGGAACATGTTCTGAGCATGTTCAATTGGTAGGGGGAATCTATTTCAGATAGCCCAGACCACTGTGTGAATTGATATTTCCAGATGGAGGAAAAAGGAAGGGTAGTTGGAAAGTGTCTCAGAGAAATTAGCCAGTGCTTTAGGAATGAATGGAATATGTTCTGGGCATTTAGGGGAACCTATTTCAAATACTCCAGACCACTGTGTGAATTGATATTTCCAAAGAGAGGGGAAAGGAGGGCTAGTTAGAAAGTGTACCAGAAAAATTAGCCAGTGCTCTAAGGGTGAATGGAACATGTTCTGAGCATGTTTAATTTGTAGGGGAAATCTATTTCAGACACTCATACCACTGTGTGAATTGATGTTTCCAAATGGAGGGAAAAGAGGAGGGCAGGTTGGAAACTGAGTCACAAAGTTAGTCAGTTCCTCAGGAATGGATGGAACATGTATACAGCACATATAATAAGTAGGAAAAGCTTATTTAGATGCTTCAGACTGCTGTATGAATTGGCATCTCCAAATAAAGAGAGGTATAGGAGTGGTTTGAGGCTATGTCACAAAATTAGCCAATTATATATTGAGCATATTTTTGTGGATGATTTTTCAGTCCACTCCATTGTAAAACAAGAACCCTGGCTGAAGTGGTATTAATGCTTGATCCAAGGAAGACATAGGATACAAAAAGGATACAAAAGAAAAATGTCTAGAATCTACTTTAGAAAGTATAGTTAGTATAGAAAATCCTATCTATCACTTCAGGAAGAACAATTTATAGTCTTCAGGCATTTCAGAGACTCCATCTGGTTCCAGTCCATTTCTGATGTTTCCAGAGTCAGAATTTAACAGCTCCAGCTCTAGAATTCTGAAATTCTGAACCAGAAATATTTGAAGCAGGCTGGAAGTCTATGAAAGCAAAGAGAATGATTGCAAAGTATATAGGTTGAGCAACAGACTGGCATGGCCTAGATAGAGAGTAGTGTATGAGAGTTGAATATTAAATAGAGAGGTAATCAAACATTTCAAACATCACTGGTATACACAAGCCTTAGTAAACATTTCAAACATTTCAAACATTAATACATGCTTCACTTCCTCAAAAAGCATTGATATATGTGATTACAAGTTAGTTGTCACACTCCATTCCATCTTCCTCTTCCTTGCTGGAGGTATCCATCTCCATCCATCTCCTTATTTCTATATCCATCTCCAGAATCAGGCAATCTATTCATCATCTCATCATGCCTACCATTCCTTTCACTGACATTGGAATATCACCATCATCTGTGCCAAATAATTTCTGGATTAGAACATTATGGTTGACTAGGATTAAAGTGCTCTCCTGGTGCTCTTGGGACAATGCAGCCCTTTTTCTGGCAGGAGGAGGCTTTTATGTTTTCCTTCCTTTTGTGGACTTTTGCTCTCTGGATGACCAAAGTCTTTGTTCTTCTAGTTAAAGGCTTCTATGTGTGACAAGTTTATCATAGCCAGCAGAGTGATATATGTCCAAGGTGAATTCCTCTGTAGGCTTGATGGCCCAAGGCCCCAGCCTTCATTCTGCAAATGCACCTGATTCTGCAAGACCAAGGATCTTGTAAAATATAGGATTAGTGACAAAGTGCAGCTTGCCCTGCTTGTTGATGACCCAAGGCTTTCCAACAAACTTCTTGGAGGTGGCCACAGAGCTAGGAAGGCATTGCAGATTGGCAAAGATCTCTACCAATCTATCATTGACCTTGAAGTGTTCTTCCTCATCATGAAGCTTCATCAACTCATGGAACTGCCATAGACAACCTGGCTTGACACAAAACAGCCTCCAAGGAGTTCATGCATGATAAGGATCTTTAGCAAGGGGGAAAAATATGAAGAGTCGACCAGAAAATGAAGTTTGTGGATGACCATAAGGCAAAGCACCAGGTAGGTTTGCATTGCAAGCCTTAAAAGCACAGGAAGCAACTTCTGCACATGTTGTGCACAGACCAGCATGCCATTTCTTCTTTAAGAGAGCAAGGAGCTGGAAAATTGTTGGAGTCTGCCAACCAACACTTATGCAAAATCAACCACATTTGACAGATAAAGTTAGTGAAAAGCTTTCCAATGATTGGTTCCAGATAAGTTAGATGAGACTTCCATTGCCACATCAACTCCCAAGATTTCTCTGCAATGGTTTTAATGACAACCTGCCAGGTGGGTCTTTTAACTATTGGAAAGATCTCTTGTTCATCCAATGAACTTGGCAAGACTAGTCATATCCTCTTGGACTTGATACAATGATCATTGCTCTTGCCCCTGATCAAGCATATGACCTTCACATCATCCAAGAGCTCTATATCTGGTCAAGGTCAAGGAGAAAGAATATTTCAAAATGCTCACAGAGCTATGAAAATTGAAGGAGGGCCATGGAATCAAAGACATGGAAGTCCAATATAATGAGAGTGCTGGTGATACTGCAAATCATGTTGCACACAATGCCAGTAAGGATTCCCATGCTGCAAGCTTCAATATGCCTGAAACTGATTTGTGTTGGCTATAGCTCCTTGAATTTCCTGGCCAAAAAGTCAAATCATATGGCAGAGGATATTCAAAGCATGGTTTGGAACTTCAAGTAACAGTCAGTCTAAAATGTTTGGGTTGTAAGTAAATAACCAGGAGTATATCACCAAAGTGACTTAATGCCCTCTAGGTTGTCTAGAATCTGTATGGCTGTGAAGCCACTCAATCTGTACTCATCATGGACATCATAAGAATGCTGTTTAGCCTTGCCCTCATATATCTTGATCACAAGGTTGCACTCTTTCTGAAACCCTGAATTGCAGGCAAAGTTTCAGTGCCAGAGCAGCATGCTTTGCTAACAGGAATGGAGATGACCTGCAAGAACACAGCCCAACAATCCTCCTGTCATCATGCATCACAACTGTTGATGTCAATCAAAAATCCAGTTGGCCATGTCATGTGTCACAAGGGCTGTTGAATGAATCCAAATAGTACAGTAGTCTAATTAAAATAGTGATTACCCTCCCAATAGTTGTGATGTTCCTGCCAGGTATCCATGTTTCGGTCAGTATGAAGTATGAATGAAGCCCTTTCCCCCTCATAGTCCATGTTGAAATGGCTAGCTTCACTAGAACGGAAGACTACCACATCCCCACTGCCTAGTTCCAAAACCAGACCTTGCTCAACCAAGACCAAATCTCCTCCTTTGAAATTGCCAATAGGAATAACCAAACAAATGTTTTTGTCCATGGAATCCCGGTGAGCCTCTGAACGGATGTTCAAATTGACTACCAGGGATAAAAAGGGGGGTACAGGACCTTCATACCCCCCTGGAAGTGAATTTGACAAGTTCATAAGTGCTTCATAGTCTGCCTGCAAGTGATTTGCCATCTTCAAACACAGATAGTAACAAACTTTATAAAACTGACAGAGAAGAAATACTCACCAACTGAGTCACCCATGTGAAGGCACTGTCGAAAGCTTCAAGTAACTTATGATACCTCTCACGATGCTCAAATGTTTCTGCTGATCCATATGGTGCCATCTGTGTGTGGTTGGTGTGTTTGTTGTATAGCTGAAGGCAGTATGGGTGAACTTCAAGAGGGGCATTAGTACCCTTTAAATATATGAGGTCAGTATTACATGAGAGAAGGAGTATTTACCAACACCTACCCTCAAAAAGTATCTGTTGTAAATAGTGAAATGAACAGACTCAAATTGTTTTGGAACCTCTTTTGATGTGTTACGACTGGCAAGTACAGGCTCTCCATCAAAAGCCCCAATGAAACTCTCAGCAAGATTCTTCTTTAAGTGGGGGGGCATTTGGCTTGATATGAAAACCATCAGGCTTTTGTCACTATTTCTGATTTCAAAAGTTTGCCTGCTATGATATTAGAGCTGGAAAAAGCAAGTATAGTCTCTTACGGAGGCATCTGGCTGATAGAAACATGAAGATAGGATGCTTCAGCCTTGATTCCATTGGAGTAGAAGGAGTTAAGCTATCCACATAGTCAGCTCAGTGGATATACCAATAAGGAATGAGGGCACCACCTTCTCCTGTAATTGATATACATCAAGTACTGCTGATGCCTGGGAAGCAAGTCCTCTCTCATACTCTGTCCATTGGATATTGGCTGCACCCATAGCATGACCATTGCGATGTCTCTTATTCTCCTTGTGACTGCGGTCAAAGTTGGTTTCAATCTTGAATGAAACTATTGACTCTGTGTGGCTGTCTGAGTTTGACTCATGTGGCAGTGGCTGGGGCTCCAGCTGATTTGATGGCAAGTGACCCATTGGCAAGATATTTGAATCAAGTTCTTCAACCATCAGATGGTTCCTAGTGACAGAATTCTCAATACATATGAGCCAGGCTTTGTGGTCTCTTTCTGGTAAGGTCCAATAGCTTAGCTCCAACATAAGTTGAAGCAAGATATATAGACATGAACACTCACCAATGTTTAATAGATCCAAAGAATTTGTCAGTGGTAGACAAATTGGTGTAGTCCAGATACACAGGAAGATTGTAATTTTTTATGAAATCTGGGCAAAACATACCAGGTCCCATTGTAATTGGCACCAATTGACGTAGGCACTCAAGCATTGGAACAATATGTTCCTTAATAAGATTGGGAGTCTCTGTTTCAGCTCTGTGAGAATGACTCTTACAAGATGAAAACAAAAGCAACTTACTACATGTCTCTGGCTCCCTCAACATCTTTCCAACCTCCCAAGGTACTTGAGCTTCCAACCCAGCTGCCACAGTGCGCAAGTCCAATGCTGCTATTAAAAGCAGGATATAAAAAGAACCCCCATTAGCTAGATGTGAGAATTTGTGTCCAATTTGAACCCATCTATAGAAAGTGGAGCGAGAGGGGGGGTTCTGTAGCTGTTCAACCATGTGGTTAAATATGTCATTGATATCTTTAAGCTCCATAGTGTCGATAAGGCTGCAAACTGTGAGTATACTAGGAAGGGAAGCTGAGATAGAGGCTCACCTTTGGCATTTCATTACCAACTGAATGTGGCCCAGAATGATGGTGAAGTTGCTGCAGGTGGTGCCTTGGCACTTTCGGACCATGGCAAGGAGAGAATCACCAACAGCACGCTGCCACTCAACCACATTAAGCTTTAATTCTTCAGCCCAGATAGTTGCTTTATCAATAGAGGCACCGGCGAGTGATGCGATAAATGAGTGAGCAGTATGATTGCCCGAAGGCGCTGTGTTTGCAGTCCTGATGAATTGGGGTCCAGAGGTAGCTGTCCCTGGTGTCATGGTAGCATCTGTGTTGGTAGGTATGGTGACTACCATACGCTTTTGAAGCCTTTTCTCTCCTCGAGGACCCAGAGGCCTTTGCTGGGGGAGATTGGATGCAAGAACCTCACCAGGGGAATCAGGATATTCCGTTTCCGAGTCCGCCGAGTCAGATTCCTCTCCCAGCAAGCTCAATAGCTCTTGGTCGATGTTGGTACTATCAACGACAGCCATGGCCACATCGGCCCCCTGGTCTGAGGAGTCCTCAGTCCCTGGGTTTGAGGAAATAGGATTACATTCAATATCCGAGTCCCAATCTTCGTCGATCAAGGCCAATAGCTCCCTATTGATATCATTGTCGGTAGCTGCCATGTGGATGTCTTTGTCCGGAGAGGTTGAAATAGGTAGGGGCGGCCTCTGAGGTGTGGGTAACAAGTTGCCAGCGGGGGATAACGCTGCCTGTAGCAGCTGCTCAATGGCAATTGCGTCAGGACCTGGGGGCAAGTACCTAGCTGCACTTAGGAGAAGATGGAGATGGTGGCGACTGAGCGTGAGCTGGATAGCGGATTCCATGGCTGAGTCCTCTGATGGAAGCTAGCGTTGAGGTCGACAAGTGTTGTGGGAAGCAATCCCATGCGTGAGACTGCAGTGAGGGCAGGCTTCCCGGATCAGAACCCAATAGCAAGATAAAATTCGTGTGGGTAGTAAGATAGTAACTGGTCCCCGAAGTGAACAACAATAACTGAAAGCCGAGAGACCCAAGGTCAGCCCCGTCCTTGATCTCCTCACTGTCTGCAATCCCGAATACCTCGGCCATAATTCTACGAATGCACTCGCCGTCTATGCCCAAAAGACGTTTCTCAAACATGTCCCCGCCCTCCGAGACCAACGTTTGTGGCGATGGTGGCCCACTGCAACTTCTATGCAATCCGTCCGCGTCATTGACGTCCATTTCCTGGGTACCAAAACCAGTACTGCAGAACATGGTGCTATGGGTGTCGGAACGGCAACGAGCGAAGACGATGCTACGGGGAGACGATGGCGTAACGATTGAATTGGAATTAGGGCGCGTACGATTTCGGGCCCCTTTCGGATCCGCTGCAATAGCCAGGCCGCGATGAAGGCTTGTCAAACAGACCCTAAGGAACTGTACACCTTGAAGCTGCGCAACAACGACAGGCAACTCCCATCCCTGGATGGCTACTATATCTGCAGTAACAAAGTCGCGAGAAGAAATCCGGTTGTTGGTGCAGTAGACGATGTAGGACTCTTTGTCGTCGACAAGATCATGGAGTACTTTGAGTAAGCCGATACCGCTGCATATGTACGCGTCCGAGACATCACCTCACATGTTGACCAAGAAACCTGCGATGTGGAGCAGCGTATCAAGAAAGACGGGTTGCACACCCAGAGAACCAGACAGGGCAATGCGGGCGGTGCCTGAGGCGCCGTCACCATTGACGGTGAGCGACTGGATCGTATGGTAGTCCTTGGCGTACTCCACGACCCGGGGGAAGACCACCTTGTATGCAGTATACGTACTAAACACCTCTGGCGTTTCCTCTCGGGATGTAAGCACCTCCACACGTCGAGCGAGTCTCGAAGTCGTCTCTCGAATGGAAGAAAACCGCAAGTCGCTGTGTACATGAATGTTCTCTTCGCGTAATGACTCCAGTCTCGATGTGATGTTGAATGAACCTGTGCCGTCTTCGTGGATGGTAACGTGTGTGCGAATGATCAGATGGGTCTCCCGGTGAAGCACAAGAGGACGCGAAACTGTACGGCACGTAATACAGGTATGCTCCTTCCGAAATCCAATTCCATATGGGGCTGCGTGATGACTGCACCGGCGTGAGCCTGTTCCAGATACACGGAGGCGGGGCACAACGCATAACCGCCAACCTTGTGCCCTTCCATATACCTCGCTAAACATGTGATGGGGGTTTCGAAAATCGCCGCGTTTCTATTTTGTCGAGACGGATATTGAGACCAGGAGGACAACATCGGATGGTCCGGCACCACCTGATGCTGGAATGTCGGGTCTGATGCAGCGAGAACCGCACAATTGGTACAAGGCGCCCAGAGTTTCTGCGAGTCGAACAGTTAAAAGGGCAACTCGATACAAGAACAACCAGAACGTTCATCGAAAACGCGTCGCCAATCCACAGGAACAGTGGTTCTGTACAGTTGGGCAAAGCCGTCCGTCAGCGAGTCCCATGCCAGAGTCCCTTTGAGCATCGATGGAAGACACAAGGTCTCTCGGGACGGCGACAGCGTCACCTCGATCATAGGCAAACAGACCGCATGCGGGCCAACGTCGATCCACGCATCGATTTGAGAGGGATCCATATATTGTTCAAGTTCTTGCAGGCCCCGAGCAAACAGAACAGACCGACAACAGTGCCTCATGAAATAGTCGGCCTGGAATGTTGAACCATCACCTATAGGAACGACAGTCCTGTGTACATTGGATGCGATAGGGATAGACGGAGGATGGATCAGGAGTGTCGCGACGTGCTCCCTGAGACCGTCTAGGATCGGATCCATGGCGGAAGAATGAAAACCAAGTTGGACCTTGAGGGTGGCGGCCTTGCAACCGAAAACGAGCGTCAGATGGGTCGCGAACGATCGTAGGTCTTCGACGGGGCCGGCAACCACACAAGATGATTCCGTGTTCACGCATGCAACAGTCACGTTCGAAAACGACACATGAGTCGCCAAGATCTCATGCACCTGTGCAGACGGAAGGCTAACGGACGCCATCCCTGATTTCCCGATGGCGCATGCCTGAGATATTAAACAAGCCCTTTTCGCAACGATGGACAGTGCAGTTTCAATTGACAGGACGTCAGCTGTCACCATTGCGGCATGTTCTCCTAGACTGGAAGTAGTACTTGGCATAGGCTCACATAAAAGAGATGCAAATCGACGGCTTACCTTTGCCCGATGACGCCGGCGGGAACCACTCCCCAGTGCTTCCAGAGAGCAGCGAGAGCAAACTCGACAGCAAGTACAGCACCCTGATAGGCCTCAAACTCCTCGTCTGCCGTGAAAATATCATCACAAGTCTCGGACGAGATAATGGGGAGGATACCAAGATATCCGAGAGACAGAAGGCAGCGATGGCATCGATCAATACAACTCCGGAAGACCGGAGACGTGGCGTAAAGGGGGGCACCCATGTTGGTATACTGACTTGTTTGTTCAGAGAAGACAAAGATTACCCAGCCCCTGCACCGCTCGACATGGGTGATAGGAGTAGTGTCAAGAGCTTGGATGAGCTCGTCCTTGTCCCTCGCAGCGACCGCCAATTGGAAAGGGTAGAGTTGACGGCGAGCGGTAGCAGTGTAGATAATGTCGCCGAAGGGTACATTGTGGTTCTGAGCCTCGTCAAGCTGCTGGATATATCGTGAGTGGAGATTTTCAAGTGCCCCAACTGACTTTGCCGAAATGCCGAATACGAAAGACACGGTTCCAGAAAGATGACTTGGTCGTGGCTTCATATGCTCCTCGAGTACCAGCGCGTCGTTAGAGCCAGCTGCGCCAAAGTTGTTGAGCACAGCTACTCGGGGAGTGGATTGAGCGACCCATGGTATTAGGAGTGTATCGATGATCATATTGTCAACTTCCATTGGGGCGATGAGTAGATGGAGTATCTTCAAGGAGATCTGAGCCGGAATAACGTTGTGTCGTAACATCAACAAAAGTTTGCAGAGCCCAACAGCCCCAGAGGCCGCCTCGAGGTGACCAATACTGGCCTTGATTGACGTAACATGAAGAAGATTGTCGCGCGTTCGGCCCTCGGAAAGAACCGAGCGGATACTCACAAGCTCGCATGAGTCTCCTGCTTCGGTTCCAGCATCATGGGCTTCGACAACGCTAACGCGAGTCGGACATATGCCGGAATGTTTGAGGAGTGTCCTGAGGAGATCAGCCTGCATAGGGCTGTGTGGGTGGGTGATCGACGGGGCCAGACCACTCTGATTAACTTCAACGCCTCGAATGACGCCCATAATATTGTTGTTCTCCGCTATTGTGTCACTCAATCGCTTTAGGACGAATAGACAACAACCTTCTCCTCTAGAATAACCATCGGCAGATGCATCAAAGGTTTTACATTGACCTGATGGGGCCAAAAAGTGGCCCCATGCTAGGCCGACGAACATCTGTACCGTGCTTTGTCATTCTGATGTAACCAATAAACGCATCATGTACGTACGTTGGGAGTAGTCATGATGTTGACGCCACTGGCGAGGGCCGCGTCACAATCTTTGATCATCAAAGCCCTGCATGCTTGATGGATGGCCACGATCGAAGATGAGCACGCAGTATCCACCACGACCGAAGGCCCCCCAAATTGCATGGCATACGATATGCGACCATTCAAGAATGCCTTCGATGTACCTTGAGATAACGTTAGTTCCATTTATCGAGATAGCATCAAATAAGGGCGCACCGGTGCTACAACATATGTCGATGTCGTCGGCGAGATTTTCAGCATAGTCTTGTGTCGCTGCTCCAATATAGCAACCAAACGTGGCACGCCGAAAACAGGGCGTTGCATCAGGAACATATCCCGCACTCTCGAGAGCTTCGTAAGCCGTGTGCAGTAGAACACGTTGTTTGGGATCCATGCCCCCCGCCTCTTGCGGAGAGATCTTGAAAAACTTGTGATCGAAGTTGGCAAAATCACTCATGAAATTGCCCGTCTCGACCCTTATCTCAGGAGGAAACGATCTGACGTCTGTCGAGGCATGGAAAGGAAGTTTGAAGCAATTGTCCGGAATCTAGATAGATGCATCAGTCACCTAAAGGTATGTATCAGCCATGCTAACCTTTGAAACGGTATCAATACCTCTTTCCAGTATCTCCCATAACTGACCGGTGTTAGCAGCGCCGGATGTATAAGCTGCCATACCAATGATTGCAATAGGTTCTTGTTTCACAGGGGTGGGAGGGGCTTCTCCACGCTTGTCTAGAGTCGCGTCAATGCAGCACCGCACGCATTCAGGCACGGCTCTCTCCAGAGCTCGGAGAGTACTTGACCCGGGGCCGATATTGATAGCAAAAAGTCCCGTTTCGGCTGGAACGACAGATGCCACTTTCTTTGCAATGAGATCCCAGTTCACGGGATGCACGAGCACCATATCGATCATGAGGTCGACGAAAGAGGGGTAATCAGAACTAGGCTCGACTATATCTCCAGATATCGTTGATCTTAGAGGGCAACAAAGATCTTGGTAATCCGGAAATCTGATGTTTTGTTTGCGAATGTCTGCCAAGATCCGGTCTCGGGTACCTGGGAGATGCAGGTCCGAGTGATAAAGTGCGTCGACCGTTGTGGGATGTACAATGCAATGCCGAGATACGAAGGTCGAAAAACGGACTAACAAGTCCGGTCGACCTGACACCGTCACACTCCTGTCATCCAAAACCACCGTTACACGGAGCGAAGGAAGTTGACAATGCTAAAACGATCCAGTTAATGATGGAGAGGGAAGATCTGACTCCCAACAAACTTTTTGTTCGAATCGGGCGATATGTTGTTCAAGGTCGGCTTTCGTCAAACCGAGGCATGCCAGACTCCAAGGAGGGGTGGCATCCACAGGTTTCTCCTTGAGCAACTTTCTGGTAAACCGTAAGACACACAGGGAGATCCAAGATACGAAA
Organism: Butyriboletus pseudospeciosus; assembly: GCA_038093775.1. NCBI lineage: Eukaryota > Fungi > Basidiomycota > Agaricomycetes > Boletales > Boletaceae > Butyriboletus > Butyriboletus pseudospeciosus. Next base: position 6,223 of record JBBPSW010000137.1, on the reverse strand, counting down.
CGAAAAATTTCGACTGCGGTAGTGATATAGGAAAGTGGGTTGCAGGACGCAGCAACAACGCAAGCAGGGAATATTCCAGAAGAAAACCCGAGGACTCCGGCAGGTGGTCGGTGTTGGCTTTGAGAAAGTCAAGGAGCGAGCGAGAGGTGGATTGGACGTAGGACTGATAACCTATTACCTGTGCGAGGAAGAGAAATGTTCCAGAGATGATATGGTTTTTGATGTATTTAGGGTCGGGAGAAAGCAAGCGACGAGGATCATCAAAATCAGACGGGCATATACCACTCTGATCGAGCTCCTCTAGGGATAGAGTGGCGAGTTCTGCGAGGAGGGCGTCTAGGCATGAAGAGAGGAGAGAACCTGTGAGAGAGTCCGCGTCGCGGATTGCCTGACCAGCTGCATGTCTTAGGCTTGTCCTTGTCATTCCTTGACCTGCAAAGACCGGAAGTGCGATCTTGCTGGTATCATGGGGAGGCATCTCGCCCAGATATTCGTGCGCATGATGGAAACTGTCATAATATCGATCAGCGAACGAATTCCCATCAATGTGTCACTGCACACCTCGCTGGGTTGGGGACCTCGACGTACAATGGGTGAGGGAGATCGGATGGGTTCGGAGTTGTGCAGGATCAAGAGAGCAACTCTGGCCACTAAAATAGTGGACTCGCTTTGACGACCACGCCCGGAGAAAGAGTGCGACTTTCCACTTCGTCTCTTCGAATCTGAAGGAGATGAACGATTAGTCCAGCTCCCGCTGTTACATAACATCCAAAGATAAAGTTACTATTACACTTGCACCCGTGCTTCCCTTGCAATATTATTGTCCCTGACGGTCAGAAATAACGCCCTTTCACACAAACCGCCTCCGTAGTGCGGTGGCGAGGACGTATCCACGGCTAGATACAGGTCAACTCATGGAGGAACACGACATGACTGAATTGCGTGCCTATATGGTCCAGCGTCGGCGATGCCTGACTGGGGATGGATTGGGCACGGGCATAATAGCCATACGTGCAAATGCCTTCCTGATGCGCGTACGGCAGCAATCTGTTGCACCGATGGTTCCTGGGGCGAAGTCACAGTGCATGAATCGAGACAAACATCCAATATTTTTCCAAGAAGGCCAGCCTATGGGATTTCTAGAGGTCTGATCGCCTTGCCAAAGTTTCTACCCTTCCCCAACGGTCTCTTTGAGAACCCTGGCTTGCTCGTCAATTCACGAGACTCTGCTACGCACCGTTCACATGAAGCACATCCTGTGGCCGCCAAATCTAATGGATTCATGAGCCCGGTGGCGGATGTTCACCAGGGAGACGTATCGCGGTGAAGTAAAACTACCACTCAACGCTGAGCAGACCCCTGCTAGATAGACATCAGCCTGCAGGAAAAACTGGCAAGAGAACGATACTTCCATTCTTCGTAAATCGTTCTTCGACTCATCAAAAGTGCCAGAAGTCGAACTCTCAATTCTCAATTTTGCAAGAGCCAATGTCAGTTTGGGCAGAAATTCTCCAAACCCAACTTGCAAAAGGGACCCCGAAGTTTCTACTGTGAGCTTATGTAAGCCACCCTCCCCGGACCCCAATGCATTCTACTTACTTTTCATTGTCAGTTGCCGCCAACGACAAGCAGACCGCTGAACGTATGTAACGCTGATCAGCGAGGAGTTCCCCTGGAAAGACCGAGTGCAAACCAGCCGACCATACCGGGATCAAACGAAGCTTACCTATCACTCATCATAGGGTTAAGCATGACGATAATGTCACAATCGCCAACTTCAATAAGTATGTGTCCGGGTCACCCACAAATGATACGCAGCACGCTTCCTGAAGATGTTGTACGCCCGATCGAAGCCAGTCCTGATGGAAACCTGATTTACTCCCATTGGAATCGGTGTCCTCTTCTACTTACTTACACAGCGTCTCCATTCTACCGGTGGACCTTCCTCGATAACTTATGGGCTATTTTCAACACTGCTTGTTATGCGCGTCCGTCGGGCATTATAATGTGGATGCTGCTGAGTGATATCAACATCTCCCGCTCATAATGTTCTTGGGCCTTGAACTTACTTTGATGCAACCCTCTCCTAGACACAGCTCCTTGGCTAATGATCGTACTGGAGCAGAAGGGATGGAGATGAGGAAGCCTTTTCCTTCTCAACCTATTCGGCCGAATCACTCTGGACATGTCATCGCGAGTTGAACGAAGGTACCGCCGATCACGGGCCTCTCGTAAAGAAGACGAATTACTTGACTGATCAGGTCATACTTTACACTCGATGGAAAGTACGCGCGAGGTCCGTCGGGGATGGATGCCCTTGGAACAAGGGCACGGAATTTCCCTGTCACCTGATCGTGACGGTGCCCCACCATTGAATATCAACCTCGACTTACCACAAGCCTCGCGGATACAGAAGGCAAGACTTTGTCAGAGAAGGATACAAACCATATCTTCCGGAGCACAAGGCCTGACTGCTCAAGCTGGAAGTTGGTAGACCTTACGAAATTGCCTTTAGTAGTGGGTTAGTAGCGTGGACGGAGTATTTCAAACCAACGGGATGCGGCATCCTTCATATCGGTACCCACTGTGCTATGAGGTCCACTTACAGGGGAGTTCACGAATAATCTACTCTGCGGGGCTCCGAGGGATGACAAGGGGGGTTCACTGGCACCGGAGGTGATGAATCTAATACCTCAGACTTGGCGCTTCTTCTTGGCGCACCTTCAATAACAGAAGCTGAAGTTATCGTCACTGCCCAGTGGAAGCAACTCTGATGCGGTTTTATGCAGCAGAGGACCACCGATGGGCTGCGTTTGCAAACTTACAGCAATCGCCCGTCTTAGACTTTGCTCGGGTAATTTTGCGGCTCGACTCGGACGTCTGAGCCATCGCCTAAGCTTTATGAATATCCTTCGGCTACGGACTGAACTAGTATACCCGGACCATATGTATGCCGTCTGTCCTTCGCCTCCGTTGCTTCCGCAGAGTCTCAGTGATGGAACGTTTGTAGAGAAAAACATCGAGGTGTGTGATCAGGCTGTCGGTGCAGGAATACCAGCTAACGATTTCGACTATCACCAGCGATATTCCGGAATCTGTAAGCCTGCACCGCGATCAGATTCAGCGGAAGCTGCCTTTACTACCTGGTGAGCCTTTCTTCCATGATTGGCATTCCCGTACATCGGTGCCGGGTTTGACATTGAATTCCTCGTCTCGGTCGAACCATTTTTACCATTCTTTCCTTTGCGTCTGAAACACTGTCTTACTCGTGACCCCCCCCCCTCCCCGCCGTCGCATGAACTGCTCGCCAGGTTTTACGAACATCATGACTGGATGCCTACCCGAACGTCAAACCTGTTTTCCCCCGCTGGGAGAGAGATCCGTCAGGGAATATGATGCCTCTCGCCACGCTCAGCCGTCAATCAGGGGCGAACCAGTTCTCGACCATCTGCTCGCCCTATCTCAACTCGCAACCGAGGTCACATGTATTTCCGTTCCCACCTGCGCTACTCCTTTCCATCTGCGACGTTCTCCAACACAATACGTCCGTGTTACCCTCAGTGTTGAGTAAGCTACGAGATTACATGGGCGAATCCGAGGAGATGTTCGCTTCCCCCACTTTGTTTCTGCACTCCATGTTGCTGACCTTTTCGTTGATCTCGCTGTCCCACTCTTGCCCCCTCAGAGTCTGGTACACACTGTTCCACCTCTTGACCGCACAAGCCACCATCGTCGAATCCCACAGGCATCTCCGCACAAAAGATGCTTTCCGTCAAGCTGGAATGCAACCGCGCATACACATGTATTCAAAGTGACAGGTTTCTGGTGTTGTCCTTTAGTCTCACCGAACTGTCAACATTGCTGAGTCACTTCTTAGAACTGATACGCACAGGTATTCGTTGACAACAGCCTCTCCAGTGGTACCCAATCGTCGGTGTCGAAACGTCAAGGAACAAGATATTTCGGTATACCCGTGGTACTGTGCACATACATCCTCGTATTCTCAAAATGGTCTGCTTAAGCAGGTGCCTTGTGCCTTTGGCATTTACGCAGAGCATCGACCTTGGCAGCAACTAATTCATAATCTAGGTCATATGATGAAGTGGCATCAACCCTCCGTCAAGTCACCCCCTGACCGCATTGTAGCTACCCCATCTGGGAGCGTGTTGTTTGTCATGCTTTCCCTAGTACTCCCCCAGAGACAAAGTAACACAGAGGTGTCGGTGTTGCCTCCACTGGCTTCACAAACCCGGCTCAACCTCGCCACTCCCGTGTTGCGCTATCTCCTCAACCTGAAACACACTCGACAGTGTGATTAATCCTATTATTGTTCTGACTGACCAGTCAGACACAGTATGTGCATCGCCTGGCGCAGATGGGCAGGAAACTCCATTGTGGCTTTCTCGAGTGTCACTGTCTCTGCCCATGGTAGCATCAACAGCTCGCAGAGTGAATACATAAATGTCGGAGGCTGAGGTACACGGTACCATCTGTGGAGGCACGTTTGGGTCCTCTCGTTCGAACTACGTGAGAAAC
>JBBPSW010000136.1:0-18708 GCA_038093775.1 Butyriboletus pseudospeciosus | reverse complement strand
TACTTGCCATATTGGGCAGTATCTTCAATGTATCACCTGAGCATCCCTGTTTGCTCACCCATGCTGTTAGCCCAACCTGTCAACTGGGAATGGATTCATGCCATTGATTCTCATGCCTCCTGCCATGTGATACGACCATTTCTTTTCTTCACGCTTCATCTTATCTTATCTTATCTCATCTTATCTTATCTTACCAGAATGTTCCAGGAAGTTCCATATTAGATAATCGTTCTACTACATTCTACCATGTTCCATGTCGGCCCTAAATCTATGGGTATATAGGTAGTGTAGTTCTCTGTAACGAACTCTAGTTTTGGAATTGCACTTCTTCACGCTGAATCCTCATTTTGAGCTCTGCGTGTTTTGTGTGGTTTCCTTTCAAATTCCAAAACTACTACCTCGTCCCTGGGCTCTTCGCCTCCGGACATTCCTCCCCCTTCACCTTCTCATCGACACTACTAGTTGCCAGTGACGGATATTTTATCTGTCACTGTACTCATCTTTCCCTTCTTCTACATCCCCCACCGTGCGAGAACAACCGTGGTCGGAATAAATCTGGTGGTTACCCGCAGCGTCGCAATTCCAGCTTTTAGAGTGGTTGACGCGGGCCCAGTATTCGAATCACACCTCGTCGTTGTCGGACCGGAAGGACGGCTTCTGTTTGGACTTTCATCTTTGCTCTTCCCGCTTCCTCCCCTGTTTCCCGCCTAGAGCCCTTCGCTCGAAAGCACCCTATAGCCGGCCCACAGGCTTAAGTGGACGAGCGATCACAGGCTATACTGTGCGAGACTAGCACTCGGCCCACGCTATTCATACGGTCGTCCGCCGTCACAAATAAGGATAATATTGCTGCCGGGCATAGAGCATTAGCCCCCTTTCTACAGTGGGTGTCGACTGTAGCGTACGTCTCACACGGTAGTTGAGACCAGGTTCGCGTGATTACCTGCAACGTCACGTAGAGCGATATTCTGGATCATCCCGATTCTTCCAGAAGTGCTCGGACTCCTCGACCCCGACACCGACAAACTCGTCAACGGTCTCCCTACAGACGCCCTCGTTCAGAAACCCCTCATCCATCTTCCCACATTCAGTATCCAAGGACGGCGTTCAGACGAACGTTAAGCCTTGTACAACGCGTCCCCACCTTCCTACAAGAATCAGTTTCTACCCTCGCACGTAAAACGCGAGATGTCCTTCTCCCGTGCTCCTTCTGTCACCCCCGAAGATGCAATCATGGCGGCACAACAACTCGGACTGGGTCCGATGGCTGGCGCACCGGCGCAACAAACATTCCCCATATTCCCTCAGGGCGCACCGGTTGCGACCACTACGGCCCAGGTTTCATCGGGGCCCCCACTAGCACCACAACCCCGAGTTCACCCCGAAATCCCGCCACACGTCCTTTCTTTCGAAGAAGAGTACGAAATCTGGTACGCGACATACATAGTGAATCCGCTGGCAGCAGGTATCCCCCCTCGGCCTTCCCTCCGCTCCCCGTCAAGGACTATATTGACTCCTCGGGGCCATACTCTATCCCAAACTTCGCCGCCTCCTCGCCGGCCTTTACCGGCGGTTCCATCGACACGTACCACACCTGCCCCGCGTGCCCCCGTCACATCTGAACGTCTCGGAAAGTCACTAGCCGCGAAACCCGACAAGTACGACGGAAACAAAAAGACATTCGTCCAATGGTGGAGGACGATCAATCAGTACTTGGATGGATACGAAACCATCCCCACGTCGCGCCAAAAAATAATCATCACGCTCTCCTATATGAGAGGAGACAACGCGGCTGGACGTTTCGCCGACCTCATGACAACCGCGGGAGCTTACTCGTTCTCTTGGGACCGGTTTGAAGAGAAGGTAAAAGGAGCCTTCCAACCTTCAGACCTCCGCCGACGCGCCGAAGACCAACTTCATTCCCTCAAGCAAACCAAGGGGATGACCATCGAAGACTATTTCATCCAGCTATATCAGTTGGGTGAAGAAGCTGGCTTCAACGTACGCGCAAACGGGCGAACCATCATCCGGTTGATCCGGATGAACATCCAAAACGAATATGTGGAATACGTAGAAAGGCAGCAACCCGCTCTGTTGCAATCAACGGACCTGCACGAGTGGGAAGAAGCCCTCAAAACGGCAGAGGTCGTCCTCAAGGAGATAGCTGAGAGAAAAGGACGGACGACCAACGTTTTTGCCAAAGGACCTACGTACAACCCCCGATTCGTTCCACGCCCACGATACGCACCCCCGGCGGGTCCCCCTCCTAATCCATCCGTAACAACGCTTTCACCTTCTACCCCGGCCAACGTCAGGCCACACCCCCAAACGGTCGGAACATTCCCCGGTCAGGGAGCTCCTATGGAGCTCGACAAGGCCCGTGCCGCCGGCGTATGCCGAAAGTGCGGAAAACCCTGGCCATGTGCCGACCATCCTCCTCGCGCTCGTAACCCCATACGAGCAAGAGGGATCCAAATCGGGGAAACCGAAATCTCCACGCAACAATTCGGAAAGTTAAGAGCCTTGATGGCTCAGATCGAGGAAGGTGACAAGGAAGAAGTGGTCACCAAGGACGATACACCAAGTTCGGGTTTTTACGTTGCTCAGTAGATAGCGATTGCCCTACTGTAGTAAAAAGCTCTCGTCTATATAACCGATTTGAAGTGCTAGACTTGAGTGAGATCGAACCCGAACAAGTAAAAGTAAATCTACCGACCACCCCTAAAATCCTCGAAAACCCTATCCGAAAGAAGTTGAGATTTTCACCATCGGTAAAAGAAATCGATGGACCCCCAAAAATTACGGAAAAGATCCCCATGTCGAAACGAAAGGAAGGGAAGTCCTCCTCGTCTTGGCTCAACACGGTTGACCCCTGGTCGATCAATTGGATGAAACAACAATGCAATAACCCGATCGTAGAAAGGTCGCTAAATCACCTACGATCGTTCGTCCATGAGTCGAGATTGGTTGAAGTTTCCCGGGACCTTGTTGAGGATCTCTGAACAATGACGGAGGAAAACGCTCATTGGGTGCTGAGCGACCTCCAACAACCCCCACGATTTCGTAAAGCGTCACCGAGACGAACAGATCGAAACTTCCTCGAATTACCCGCAACAATACTACTTCCAAACGGCACCAAGCGTGACGTAAATGCGTTAATAGATTCCGGATGTACGGGATCATCAATTCACAAAGACCTGGTCAAAAAAGAAGGAATCACTACGTACAACCTACCTCGACCAATGAAAGTCTACAACGCAGATGGAAGCCTAAATAGCGGGGGAGAAGTAGAAAAGTTCGCAGTCGTCGAAATCCACATACAGGAACACAAGGAACAGTTAGCTCTAGCCGTAACAAATCTCGGTCCTAACTCAATCTTCCTCGGACACGATTGGCTAAAGTTCCATAACCCTGCAATTGATTGGACAACAGGGAGAATAAAGTTCCGATGTGACAATCAACACCCAATACCGGGTTTGATTGATGACGACGACGATGACGACGAATACGTACCCTCAGACGGCGATAGACTCTATAAAATAAATTGTAGCGAGTACTACCGAAACGTAGCTACGGAGGTGGCAATAAAGGACTTCCAACAAAAGAAGAAGGATAAGAAAACCTTCGAAGAATCCGCCCTGAACTACATACACGACTACAAAGATGTCTTCGCCAAGGAAAGCTTCGATGAACTCCCCCCACGTCGACCCTGGGATCGCGCGATCGAATTACTCCCCGGAAATCATGAAATCGATTGCAAAGTATACCCACTAAATCCCGGGGAACAAAAGGAGTTAGATGCATTCCTAGAGGAAAACCTTCGAACCGGACGAATTCGACCGTCCAAATCCCCGTTCGCTTCAGCCTTCTTCTTTATCAAGAAAAAGGATGGACGCCTCCGACCCGTACAAGATTACCGAAAGGTAAACGCCATCACCAAGCGAAATCGTTACCCCCTCCCTCTAATTAGCGAGCTAATCGACAAACTGAAAGCGGCTCGTTACTACTCAAAATTCGACGTAAGATGGGGGTACAACAATGTACGGATGAAGGAAGGCGAAGAATGGAAGGCAGCATTCCGTACGAATAGAGGTCTCTTCGAACCTCTCGTAATGTTCTTCGGATTAACAAACTCGCCTGCGACTTTCCAAACGATGATGAATAGTATTTTTAAAGATCTCATCGATCGCGGCGTAGTGGTAGTTTATATAGACGATATCTGTATATTCACCAAAACGATAGAAGAACATCGACAAGTAGTACGAGAAGTGTTGCAAATATTACGGGACAACCACCTCTACCTGCGACATGATAAATGCGATTTCGAAGTCCAAGAAACAGAGTTTTTAGGACTAATCGTAGCGCAGAACAAGGTGGTTATGGACAAAAATAAGGTCTCTGCCATCTTGGATTGGCCCGTCCCAATGTCCAAAAAGACACTCAGAGGATTTCTCGGATTCCTTAATTTCTACCGACGCTTTGTCAAAAACTTCGCGCAAATCGCACGACCTCTCAATGCGCTCACGTCGGTCAAACGAGATTTCCAATGGACGACGGATTGTCAAACGGCCTTCGATACACTCAAAAATACAGTGTCGACTGCCCCGGCATTGGCTATGCCACAAGATGACGGATGCTTCCGCATTGAAACTGATGCCTCTGGCTTCGGTCTCGGCGCTGTCCTTTCCCAAGAAACCGATGGGGTTTACCACCCTGTTGCGTTTATCTCCCGATCCCTTAATGAAGCGGAACGGAACTACCACGCGGCGGATCTCGAGATGTTAGCGATCATCCATGCCCTAAATGAATGGCGTCATTACCTACTTGAGGCACGCTATCCTGTCGAGATTCTTACGGATCACAAGAACCTTGAGTTCTTCCGTAAACCGCAAGATCTGTCTCGTCGGCAAGCCCGTTGGCAACAAATCATTCAGGAATATCACCTGACCATCACACATCGCCCGGGCAAAACTAATCCAGCCGACCCTCTGTCCAGGAGGCCAGACCATGAGAAGGGGATAACACTCGACAATCACGCACAAACCTTACTCCCCGAATCCCTTTTCAGCCCTCCATCATCCCCGAAATTAAACCTTAACGCCGTCGCAAACGATGACATCCTGAAAAGGATAATGAAACTCCAATATAAAACGGAGAAATTCGCAAAAGACGGCTTGAGTAAAGAGGGAACCAAATGGACGAAGACAGATCTCATACGATGGAAAAATTTGATCTACGTCCCAAATGACGAAAAACTACGAGAGGACATCCTGCAATTAAATCACGATCACCCAATAGCAGGACATCCAGGTGCTAGACGAACTCGCGATCTTATTATGACCGAGTATTACTGGCCCTCACTCAGAAAGGACGTAGAATCATACGTGAAAGGTTGCGACGTATGTCAAAAAGTAAAAGCCAAGACAGTCGCAATTAACACCCCCCTCCATCCAAACGAAGTTCCAAACGCTCCATGGGAAATCATCTCCATAGATCTCATTGGACCCTTACCTCAATCAGAAGGCAAAAACGCTATTCTCGTAGTCGTAGATCGCTTCTCAAAAATGATACATCTAAACGCCGTAAACGATACAATCACGTCATTAGGTGTAGCAAAAGTACTACGAGACACCGTTTTTAAGCTACACGGTATACCAAAAAAGGTCATATCGGATAGAGGTCCACAATTCGTCTCTAACTTCATGAAAGACCTGTACGCGATGCTCGCGATAACGGCAAATCCGTCAACAGCCTACCACCCACAAACGGACGGACAAACCGAACGCATCAACAGAGAAGTAGAGAAATATTTGAGAATCTACATAAATCATCGACAGACAGATTGGGCCGAATGGTTGGCTCTAGCCGAGTTTGCCCACAACTCTCATACGACGAGCGCAACCGGCGTATCTCCCTTCTTTTCCAACTACGGACAACAACCCCTGATTAACACCAAATCCATAGAAGGAAAAAACGAAACGGCAACACAATTTGCTGCTCGCATGAAGGAGATCCATGAGACCACCCAAACAGCTCTAAAGAAAGCTGCCGAGATGATGAAAAGGAGTCACGATCGTAAAGCCGGACCGCCAATCGCTTACCAAGAAGGACAACTCGTTCTTCTAGAAGGGACCAACATTCGTACCGAACGACCAACAAAGAAGTTCGACAACAAAAGATACGGCCCTTTCAAAATAATAAAGAAGATCGGAGAGGCGGCTTACGAATTAAAAATCCCAACTACATGGCGAGGAATTCATCCTATCTTTCACGAATCACTCCTCACACCATACCATACTCCAACACATCCCGCACAACAAAAAGCTCCACCACCACCCCCCGTCATCATCGCCCAAGACGAAGAGTATGAAGTCGAGGAAATCGTAGATTCACGAAAGAAAAAAGGAAAAGTCGAATACCTCGTACACTGGAAAGGATATCCTAAAGAGGAACGAACTTGGGAATCCAAACAGGCAGTCAAAAATGCCCCAACACTTGTCAAACAATTTTATAAATTCAACCCTACCGCCATACGACAAGTGTTCAACGATCCCGACTTCAAAAGTTTCGCTTCCTCACTCAACCACCTTCCCGATCACCTTTTTGAAATTCCTCCCCCTTCCGGCGATCCTATTATTCCTAGTATCTTGGTCGACTGGGAGTTCGACCCTTGAGAAGGGGATAATGAAACAACCATTCTTTTTCCATTCTGTTATCTCATCTTATCTTATCTTATCTCATCTGATCTTATCTTATCGGAATATTCCAGAAGGTTCCATATTAGATAATCGTTCTACTACATTCCACCATGTTCCATGCCTACCCTAAATCGATAGGTATATAGGTAGTGTAGTTTCCTGTAACGTACTCTAGTTTTGGAATTGCACTTCTTTACGCTGAATCCTCATTTTGAGCTCTGCGTATTTTGTGTGGTTTCCTTTCAGATCTCTGTTGAGCAGCAGTTGGCAATATTCCTATATACTTGTGTGATGGGGTTAAGCTCACAACATGTCAGTGAACGATTCCAACACTCACCTGATACAATCACTAGGTATGTGTCAGTGCAATTTTTGGCATGGTGTTGTGTAAAAAAAAAAAAGATACTTCAAACAAATACTTGCATTTATGTCAACCCCTCCATTCTACAGCACATATGTGTGGCCTCCGACAGGTGACACATTGATCTCACAGAAGATCACAGAAGATCCTCAGTTTCGTCATTTCCATGACTGTATCGGAGCAATCGATGGCACACACATTCATGCTTTTGTGCCATTCGAAGAGCACATTCACATGCACAATAGAAAGGGATACCTATCACAGAACTGCTTGTTTGTTTGTGATTTCAACTTTCTCTTCACATATTCAATGACAGGATGGGATGGTGCGAATGCAGATGCAACACTCTGGAATGATGCCCATCAACATGATCTGCATGTCTCACCAGGCTGCTATCTCCTTGCCGATGCAGGATTTGGCTTATCAGATGCACTGCTGGTGCCATATCAGGGTGTTCATTACCATCTCAAAGAATGGCAGCAAGTGAACTTGTGGTAAGATTTCTGATTGACTTCATCATAGGGCAAATTATCTAGCAAACATTGATTAGCCCAAAAGACAAGAAAGAATTATTCAACCTACGTCATGCAGTGCTGCACAATGTCATTGAACATATCTTTGGTGTGTTAAAATGAAAATGGTGAATTCTCCAGCTACCACCTGAATACAAAATGGAAATACAAACGGCAATACCTGTTGCACTTTGTGCCATTCACAACTTCATACAGATCCTTGATCCAGAAACATTCTTTGAACCTGAATATGAAGCCCTGCATCTAGCACAGATGGCCGAAGAAGAAAATGTTGAGCAGTTTGGAAACTTGGAAGATGGACCCACAAATGCAGCAGAGTGATGGCAGGCAGAAGAGCGACGTGACCAGATTGCGGAGAATATGTGGGTTGAATATAGTCAGGAGCTACAGCGGCTCGGATATGTAGCATAGTGTACTTACTGTTACATGTAGCATACTAAGATGGAATCCAATTACTAGTTATCTTCCTAGGTGATGCTCACGAAGAGACCAACGTCTAGGAAGCATAACGTTCCTGGATTCTTATAACCTGACTCGAAGGAGATAGTGTCAACAGACACTCGAGGGGTTCAGTGGCTCAAGGATGATTCCAGATGAAGACGCTAGTATTGCGAAGCAAGATCGAGAATGGGGTACAAGGGTTATCTGAGAGACTAGTTATAGGATCGAGATATGCGCACGGACCAAGTTAGGAAAAGGAAAGAAGGACGGAGATGAAAGATAAGGAAATGAGTCAGAGCAGAGATGAAATGTAGGAATACGAGTCAGTCAAGGAGACAAAATGAAATGGAATCCATGGTAACAAGAAGAAGGTAACTCATGTTGGAAATGTGAGTGGTTCACCACGTACAACGATAGGAGTATTCCAAGAAAAGGACAATACAATGAAAGAGAATGAAAATTGTAACATTACCCCCTTCGTACAATCAAACCCCAGGTTCGATAAGCAATCCCTGTTCTGGCCAAGCACTAGGCAGAGGGTCCAGGGGTTCGTCTGTAAATAGAGGCCGTCTGGGATGGGGAAAGATGTTCAAACGGACAATCGCTAATGATGTGGCCAGCCTGAGAGCATATGCCACAATTGCGATGGAGACAGATGCGGTCTGAATGTCCCCAGTTGTGACAGAAGTCGCATTGGACAGTGAGACAGTGGTGAGCTGGATGGCCGGGGGCAGCAATGCGGCAATGGGGACAAATGTATTCAGGACATTCTTCATGATAGTGACTGAGATGATGGCAGTGAAAGCAGGTGGTGTTGGGAGAGGAAGGACGAATATGAAGGCGTTCTGATCAAGGCATGATATGAGTAGGAGAAGAGAGCACAAGGTTCCCATTGGGCAGGGGAATCATACGTGCTTCATCCATAGGGACAGGAATAGTGGGTATTTCGTATTCATTGTTGGAAGAGCTTTCGACTGCAGTAGATGTCTCGGAGGAAGAAGGTGAAGAGATTCGAGAAGAGAGTGGGGGAGGAACTGGGAGTGGGACTGTCTGAGGGGTAACGAGAAGAAATTGTTCGACATGAGTGATGTAGGCATCATGTTGATCCTGAGGAAGAGAAAGAAAGATATGATGGAAGGTAGGGTAAATGAGAGTGGGGGAAAGATTTTCAATATAGTTGGCAAAACCATGCGCATGAAGGATAGAGAGTATGTGGTTGGGAAGGGCTCCTAGGGTGAAACGAAGAGCAGAATCGAATGAAGATTGGAGTCATTGAGCATGAGCGAGACCATGAAAGAGCCATATCAGCTCGTGAGTGATCTCGTCGTCATGGTAAGAAGGGTCATCTTCTAAGATGAACAGAAGGGCAGGGATGTCAAAAACAGCGGAATATAGGAGGTGGGCAGTGTTGGTTGGAAGAAACATGGGGTAGACATTGTGATTACAGAGAGGAGAGGTTGGGGTGGACTGGGAGGAAGAGGCGACAGAAGAGGAGAAGAATGACATGGAGGGAGAATCTACCAGTCGTGATGATAGGGACAATAGTCAATTTTACAAAAGCAGGAGTGTTCGGTGGCATGTTTGGGAATGTTGAGATTGGGATATTGGACTTGGAGGTGAGCTTGGATGAGGGCTTGGTCTACTTGAGCAAGGAGGAGAAGGAAAGACAGGGAAAGCATTTCCATCCCTAGAGATTGTGGGTCTTCTTATAGGCGGAGAGGATGAGAGAAGCATGATGGAGATTACTTTCTGGTTCCCAGGTGTTTTCAGCTGAAGAGTATCCTTTCCAAGAGGTTAGGAATTTCCGGCGAGAAGCGGGGCCTTTATGAGCTAAGATGGCCTCGACTTCATATTCTTCTTCCTCATTGATAACGTCAGGTGGAGGGTCGAAGAAGTTTGGTCCATGGGTCTCTGTGGAGCGATAGGGAGATAGAAGAGAAGCATGGAAGACATTGTGTATCTTCCAGGTATGGGGAAGGCAGAGTTGATAGATAAGTGGGGAGATGACGTGGGCGACTTCAAAGGGACCCATTCATTTGGGTGCTAGTTTCTGAGAGGGGAGTTGGAGGCGGAGATTAGTTGCCTCGAGCCACACCTTATCTCCTACTTTCCAAGGAGAGAATTTTCGCGAAGATCTGGAGGTCATGATCTTGTGAGCGGATTCGTGCACAGCAAGGGCTTCTCTTCTGGCTTCTTCGAGAAGGGAAAGCCAGTTGTCAAGGGCGGGGATAAAGGTCTTTCCAATGGAAAGGTAGGAACAAGGTTCATATCCATATAGGAGAGAGAATGGAGATCTTTTGGTGGAACTGTGTGGGGCAGAGTTATGGTGAAATTTGGTGGAGGTGAGAAAATGGGCCCAAGAGGAGGGATTGTTGGTGCAGAAAATCTGTAGATATGTCTCCAATTCTTGATTGGTTCGTTCCGTTTGTCTGTCTGTCTGAGGGTGGTAGGTGGTAGAGAGTCTAACGTCATATTTTAAGAGGCAGGCGAGCTCTCTTGCAAGAGCTGAGGCAAACTGTGGTCCACAATCTGAGATGAGTGTATCATGTAGACCGAACCGTTTGAAGACGAAGTCAAAAAATAACTGAGCGACTCCGGCGGTGTCGATGGTCTTGGAGCATGGAGTGAGGATTACCCCCTTTGTAAGGCCATGGTCGACCATGACCAGAATAGAATCATGGCTATCAGAAGGAGGAAGGTCGGTAATGAGATCGACGGAAAGCAGTTTAAATGGCAAGATATTGGAGGAAGGGATAGGGCAGAGCGGGGGAACGGTGGGATGGATATTGACCTTGTGTTGTTGGCAGATGGCGCATCCGTCAACAAAATGTTTGACAAATGAAGCAAGGCTGGGCCACCAGTAATCCCATTCAAGGATGGCCTTGGTACGAAAAATGCCCATGTGTCCAGAGAGTGGGGAGGAATGAATGGCATGGAGAAGAGCTGAGCGGGAGGCAGGGAGAACAAACATGCAGCCTTTGAAATATAGATGGCCATTATCAAAGGTCCAGTCCATGAGCAAGGCACAAGGGAAGAGAGGGGAGCTGTCTTTCAGAGCGGTAAGGACATGGAGGACAAAGGGGTCAGAAGGAGTTGACGAGGAAATGGAGGAGGCGAGGGCAAAATCAAGGGCATTGATGACGACTGGGTCAGGGACAATGGAGGAGTTGGAGTTGTTGGAGGAGATGTCTGGGGAGTCTCTCCAGGAGAGGGCATTGGCAGGCCCCATGTGAGAGCCAGGGGTGACCACCCATTCAAGATGGAAATCCTGAAGGAAAAGAGCCCAATGGGCCTGTCAGCAAGAGAGTTTACGGGGATCTTTGATGTAAGAAAGGTTCTTATGATCAGTGATGATGGAGACAGGGAAAGTGGTTCCCTGGAGGTAATGCTTCCATTCCGAGAGGGCGAGGATGACAGCAAGGAGTTCTCAGTCGTAGATGTTGTAGTTGTGTTTGGTGAGGGAGAAAGTCTTAGAGAAGTAAGCACAGGAATGAAGGTCACTGTTGGCATCCTTCTGCATTAAGACCGTGCTGGCGGCAAGGAGGGACGCGTCAGTCATGATGGAAAAGGGGTGAGAGGTGTCAGGAATGGAGAGGACGGGGGCTGTGGAGAAGATTTGTCGGAGAGAGTCAAAGGCACATTGTTGTAAGGAAGTCCAGATCCAAGGTTGATCCTTCTTAGTGAGGAAGGTCAAGGGGGTAATGATGTTGGAGTAGTTTGGAATGAACTTGCGATAAAAATTGGCGAAACCGAGGAAGGATCGAATTCCTTTGACTGAGGTGGGGGGTTTCCAAGAAGTGATGGCAGAGAGTTTTGTGGGATCCATGCGAATTTTTCCTTTGCCAATAATCATGCCGAGGTATTCCATGGTTGAACAGTCAAAGGAACATTTGGAGAGTTTGAGAGAGAGGTGGTGTTCTCTCAATTGCAGGAGAACTCGATGGGTTCGTTCGTGATGGAGAGAAAGAGGGCCATTGGTGTGGATGCCGAGATTGTCAATATAGATCTTTAGCCAATGTTCAAATATCATGTCAGTGAAGATGTGATTCATGAAGCCTTGGAAGGTGGCAGGACCATTACAGAAACCAAAGAACATGACCATGGGTTTGAATAAGCCTAGAGAGGTGATGAATGCTCCCTTCCATTGATCCTCTTCCCTAATGCGAATGTTGTTGTACCCCCATTGAATGTCGAACTTGGTGAAGTAGATGGAGTCCTTCATATTGTCTACAAGTTCAGAGATGAGGGGAAGCGGATAGGCATTTCAAACGGTGTGGCTGTTTAAGTACCGGTAGTCTTGACAAGGTCGGAGAGAGCCATCCTTCTTTGGAATGAAGAAGAATGGGACAGCTTGGGGGGACTCAGAGGGAACAATACGGCCAGTTTTGAGATGTTCTTCTATGAAGGCTTTGCAGGTCTCTTTCTCCATCGGGTTGAGGGGATATACCTTAGCAATCTTGGGCATGAAGGTGTCGTGGAGTTCAATGGTGTGGTCGTAAGATCAGTGGGGAGGGAGTTGGTCGTGGGTCTTTTCGGAGAATACATTGGCAAAGTCAGAACAGAAGTCAGGTAGGGAGATTTCCTTGGGTTTCTTGGCAAGAGCTAGTTCAGTGGAGATGGTTGTCTTATTGATAGATTCGGTAGAGTTGTGATGGAAGGGGTTGTGTGAGGACCACGGGATGGAGAGGTTAATGGAAAAGGTGGACCAGTCTATACAAGGATTCCATTTCTGAAGCCACAGCATTCCAAGGATAATCTGAGGGCGAGATAGGCAAACTACCATGAATCTGATGGAGTCAGAGAATGGTCCAGAGGAAAAGGTGACAATGGTAGTCCATTTGATGGTTCCTTTGGAGTTAGGTATACCATCAACGTTGTATGCCGTGACTGGGGAAGCGACCGGGGAGAGTTTGAAAATTTCTTTTGGAAGAAGACAAGGGTCTAAGAAGTTTCCGGTTGCGCCGGAATCAATGAGGGCAGAGGTGTCAACATTTTGTTTCAGACCATGTAACGTTATGGAAAGGCACATGGTGCGATTGCTTGTAGGCACTACTAATACATGGTTCAACGTAAGGGAAGGAGACGTTGCAGTGGCTTCCCTTCTTAAAAATCCCTTGCCTTCATGATTCTGGGAGCATAGACAGTTGCAATTTCTTCAGAGGGTTCTTCGTAGCACATCTTCAGGGTGGAGAAGATGTTGAGGTCACTTTTCCCTGAGGTTTTCAGAGAATGGATGTACTGGTCTAGTTTGGACAGGGTAGGGGTTTCCTTGGAAGGTGGAGGAGCTGTTTCGGAGGTGCAAATATTTTGTTTCAGGGGAGGAGCGGAGGATGGGTTAGAACATAGGAATGGGTTTCGACAGTTGAGGGAGTTGTGTCCTTTCTTTTGGCAATGGAAACATAACCCTTCTCTGATACATTGGGCTCGTTTGGGGGGTGTAAGCTTCGACAAGGTAGCATTGTCAACGTCCATAGCATTGGGGTCTTTGGTTACAGGGCGAAAGGAGAAGGGTTGAATTCGACCACCTTTCAGGGCTTGGATCCTCATTTTCTGAGCATGGAATGTCTTTGCTCATTCAATCCATTTGTTGATGGTGTCAGGGATGGGGGACATGGAGAGGATCATGATGGTGATTCATTGGTCAAGTCCAAGGGAGAATTGGTCGATGAGGGTGACATTGTCAATGATTCCTGCCTTACTAGACAGGTTCTGGAAGTCAGTGATGTATTGTTGGAATCCATTGTTAGTGGTTCCATCGGATCCCTTGAAGGACTTTTGGACAAGTTTGGATAGGTCAAGTCGAGCAGTGGCCTTGGTGTTAAAGGGGTAGAAGGTGGTTTCGAAGTTTTCAGCAAACTTGTCAAAGGTCTTTTCTCGGGCATCGATGAGAGGGTTGTTGAGTTTGTCATACCACATCTTGGCAAAGGACGCTCCTCGTCCTTCACTCATCTTGTTCAGGGTAGTGGTTATCTTTCCTTCGTCAGTGGTATACAGGGTGGAGTTTAACGCAAAGTAGGCCTTCATGGCCTTAATCCATCAGGGAGCATCATCAGATTTTCCAGAGAAGTCGGCAGGGAGGGCTGCCTTTAGCTCGGTGGCGCAGGTCGACATCTTGGGTGCAGGGGGTCTGGGATTGGTTGGAACCTTGGGCAGTGCTAGGGTTGAACTCAGGGGAAATGGAAGACTGGGTCCAGAACTCAGTCCTAGGAAGGACAACAGTGTGCTTGATGCAGTTCGAGGGGGAGAGTTGACTTCAATGTCACTCAGTAGGTTGTTGGGGACTTGGATGCGTTGTTGGGAACTCGTGGTGATGATGGGGGGGTCCTACACCTAGAGAGGTGGGACCAAGGTTATTCTCAATCTTTTGTTACGCATAGCGTACTAAGATGGAATCCAATTACTAGTTATCTTCCTAGGTGATGCTCACGAAGAGACCAACGTCTAGGAAGTGTAATGTTCCTGGATTCTTATAACCTGACTCGAAGGAGATAGTGTCAATGGACACTCGAGGGGTTCAGTGGCTCAAGGATGATTCCAGATGAAGACGCTAGTATTGTGAAGCAAGATCAAGAATGAGGTACAAGGGTTATCTGAGAGACTAGTTATAGGATCGAGATATGCGCACGGACCAAGTTAGGAAAAGGAAAGAAGGACGGAGATGAAAGATAAGGAAATGAGTCAGAGCAGAGATGAAATGTAGGAATACGAGTCAGTCGAGGAGACAAAATGAAATGGAATCCATGGTAACAAGAAGAAGGTAACTCGTGTTGGAAATGTGAGTGGTTCACCACATACAATGATAGGAGTATTCCGAGAAAAGGACAATATGATGAAAGAGAATGAAAATTGTAACACTTACAGTACATCAATCAAACAGCAGTATCCTGAAGTGACAAACCAGACAATTGCTTGAGTTTTCTCTCAACCCATTTCATGTGAGAGGTGGCAGGAAATGCCAGAAAGTATAGAATTGATGTTCTATTCTGTGGATCCTGCATATACTCCACAATGTCATTCATTTGATCAGGTAGAAGGGGAAGCTCAGACAAAGCAACGGCAGCACACACTGCAAGATCAGAGTCACTGATGGTATCAACTGGACCTGCAACAAACACAGAAGCAATTGGGGGAGCTACAGGGGCAGGATCCAATGCAGAAGAATGACTGGTTACACCAGTCAATGTATTTGCGGGATTTGATCCAGATGACGCAAAAGCAGCCAATAGCATGTGACATTCATTGCTGTAATCTTGACAAAAGTTCTCAAATGCTGTCATAAGTTTCTGCATTGTTTGAGTTGCTTCAGTCTGGGCCTTTGCACTGACCAACATAGGGCAGAATCACTTTTGAGAGCTGTTTGCTGATTCTACAACAGAGTCAGAGCCAGTTGCAGCAGACTTGCACTTTTGATGACTGACACTTGTAACAACCAAGGAAGGTGCACTCATGCAGGGAGCTTGATCATTGAACAGATATGTTGACAGTGTTGATGGTGCCATTGAGTTTGGATTGTCCATAATAACATCTGAGCTCGATGGAGCAGAAATGGAGCAGGATGGAGCAGGAACAGAGCTGGATGGAGCAGGGAAGGACCCAGATGGAGTGGGGACAGAGCTGGATGGAGTGGGGAAGGACCTGGATGGAATGGGGACAGAGCTGGATGGAGTGGGAAAGGACCCAGATGGAGCAGGAAAGGACCCAGATGAAACAGGGAAGGACCTGGATTGAGTGGGAGCAAAGGTAAATGGAGTGGGGATAGAGCCAGATGAAGCAGGGATAAAGCCAGATGGAGCAGGGATAGAGCCAGATTGAGTGGGAGCGAAGACAGATTGAGCAGAAGCTAAAATGAATTGAGTAGGAGCAGAGATAAATTGAGAATAACATACCCAGAGTTGTGTAGTTGGGATGGTGAATATGCCTTCCCCTAGTAGTCGAGGGCATGAGAGACACCATCTCCATCCAGTAGGGGAATGGAGAGTTCATAAACTTGTGAGCACCCTTGTATGACTAGCAAACAGTCAGAATAAATTAGCAATCAAATAAAGATAAATACCTTGCAAAATGTATTCCAAATGTCCCTGTTTCTATTGTCAACCAGTGCACCATGCTCGTCATCATAATGAAGGCCTGATGCATTTCAAATCTCCTGCACTAGATTCCAGTCTTTTTTTGAGCTGTCAATATGGTGAGATCATGAATCAGACTGGAAAAAAATAAATAAAATACCATGGCCCACTTATAGCTACAACTGTTCCAAGTTTTTGCAACCATGACACCGTTTGAACCAACCAGAAATACATTGTTGATGTGAGCTGCTGCCACAACAAACTGAGCCATCTTCAGATTATTGTCACCAGAGGCCACAACTTGGGATGCAAGAAAATGCACAAGCTCTGCTGTATGCTCATCTGGCCATGTAGTTTTCTAAGATTGCTTCCGCTTGGCAATTGCTGGATTGCGAGCTCGGTGAATCTGGGTTGGGTCTATAATGCTGTTTGATCGAAGGGAGCACTCTGAACCACAGGATGAGTGTGAGCAGGATGAGCAAGACATTTGGGTGTGTCCAGTTCTGTATGGACAGGAGGACATGAAGGCGCCATGTAGAAAATTGTGCACCATCATGTATACAAGGCACACATACAGCCAGCCTGGACATCTCCAGATCAGGCAGCTGGCACTAGCTGAACTCACCCAGCCAACCTTAGCCAAACCCAAGTTGCAATCCGGACAGGACCTAAGATTGCATGACAACACCCATCATGAGCATAATATACCTGACAACAATGACACAACTGACATCTCATAACATATTTCTTATATTACTGTCCTTTTCAGGCAAATTGGCCACATGAGAAAAATAGTTATAACTGTGTTCATCATCGGTCAATGAATAACTTGTCGACAACAAACCAGAATTCAATAAAAATTGTCAGACATAACTTAGATAGTCCCAATCTATCCATTCCATGTTGACCGAAACATGAAAAACAATGTTTGAAATCTTGTTAGGTTGGGTTAAGTTAGGGTTATGTTCTGAATAGTTGTTTTTCGCATTTTGGTCAATACGGAATGGATAGATTGGAACTATCTCAGTTATGTCCAACAATTTTTATTGAATTCCGGTTTGTTGTCGACGAGTTATTCATTGACCGATGATGAACACAGTTATAACTATTTTTCTCGCGCGGCCAACTTGCCTGAAAAGGACAGTAACCGGCTATATCTAGCTTCCGAAACTTTTGTGGCGCTGACTCGCATGCAGTATCGCCGCATCCCGATCATCTTGCGCTGTTCCGGTTTCCGTCGCGTAAACAGAGCCAAGATCACTGTGAACAGTAAACCCCATGAAATTTGGTGATAAAATTCAGTGTATTCTTGTAGTGAAATTCAGAGTGAATTAGCAGAGAATACACTGGATTTCAATTGGTTATGCACTGAATTTTCAGTGCAAAAGTGGACTGATCTGGCATCCACCACGTCTGAATTTCACTGTATTTTTGTAATTGAATCCAATGCCTCGAGCTGATGAAACCCGCTGGTTTTCAGTGCTTCTGAGGCGCCAAGTTTCATTGCAACTGAGGGTTTCAATGTTCCACTGAATCTCAATGTATTTAGTCAATATCATGCTGCCAAGTATGGCCGTTACACCCTTTAGATATCCGTTATCATTGACATCCTACCAACTGCATTTACCATGCATCAGGACATTGTGCAACAAAATATAAGAGGTCGACGTGATTTCTACCCTAAACTATGCTATAAAACACTTTCTTGGATCGATTAGATGCTCGTCAGTCAATCATTACAGTAACGAGTCAAAAAACGAAATTGCTGGTGGTGTTTTTTTCACCCACGTTTTGACCGGAAATTTTTGGCGCTGATTTCAAATACCGCATCGCCTGTATATTATATGGCGCTTAATGAATTGCTCGGCTAATAGTTTGCTGCACGCTGGGACATCATATGTTTGACGCGAAACAATGTTGTACAGCATCAGGTTCTGAAAAAATGTATTTAAGGACTGCCATAAAAAATAGTAACGTCGCAAAATGAGTCCAGTTGCCAGTGCTCGATGTTGTGGTCCTCCGCATTCAGGATTCACCACTAAACACACCTCAATCACCGAACAACGGGGACTCGGAGGGGTAAGTCTGAATGGCCATTTATTCCCTTCGGCGACTGAGTGTTTGCTTTCTCCGTAGCACGTCGTGGATCACCATGTTCCAAATATCGTCGTCTATGGTGAAACCGGTGTCGGCAAGTCGTCCATCATCAACCTCATTGCTGGTCAGAAACTAGCGGATATCTCCAATGACGTTCTTGGGTGTACCGTCCAGCATAAACGGTACATCGTCTCGTTGAACGGGATGTCATGCGCCCTCTGGGACACCGCCGGACTGGATGAAGGAACCAAGGGGACAGTACCTTCCAGGGTAGCGGAACGCAATCTGAGGTCGTTGATCCAAGATCTGACCAACACGGGGGGCATCCACCTAATCATCTATTGCATTCGCGGCACCCGACTCACCCGGGCCCTCAAGCGAAATTACGACCTATTCTATGTCACGGTCCTTCGGAAGAAGGTACCCGTCGCGTTGGTCGTGACCGGCCTGGAGCGGCAGCAAGGCGAGATGGAGACATGGTGGAATAAGAACGAGGCGGAGTTGATGGAGTA
>JBBPSW010000135.1:0-18709 GCA_038093775.1 Butyriboletus pseudospeciosus | reverse complement strand
ATGGTGTTGCTGTTTTGAAATGGTCATATCTCCACAGCCACTGGGCCAAATCACATGACCCAGGGACCGATTTGTAGCCAAGGGTTTGTACTTTGTTTGGTCACACCAAAGCTAAGCGCAGTTCCCATGGGTGTTTGCGGTGCGCTTCGCACACCGCGTCCAGGTTAGTTATTGCAACAGTTTTGGAGGTCACTGTACTTGCTTCTCATAAATGTGGACTCCATTTCATTTCATTTGCTTGACTAACATCCTTCTTGTTTTATGAACTTCCTTCTCCTTTGATTCCTCTCTTGGCTTGGTCCATGTGCACTTCTTTTACCTATAAATAGTCAATTTAGCTACTGCTGTACTCTGTTCTCGATCTACACAATACAAGCATACTATATCTGGAATCATCCTCGAGCCTTCAAGTTTCCACCTGAGTATCTTCAACACAACCCTTCCTTGAGCCCTAGTCCTTTGATTCCTTGAACATTACACTCTCAGAACATCAGTCTCTTTGTGAGTATTGCCCTGTGAGATAACTGTAACGAAACAGGATGCCACAATGATACCACAAGGCTCAGACTAGTCTCACAGACCACACAACAAGAGTCTGGCTGAACGGATCAGGTGGGGAATCTTCTCCGTACTATGCCCAACCCTACAATGATCAAATGACCAAGGCAATGAGTTGTTGGAGGCAGAATACAAGTGGATTAGACTGGGGATTCCAGTCGCAAAGTATCTACTTTATATACATGAGAGGAGAGAGCACGGACCAAGCTGTGCGTGTACTAATCTACTACATAAGGTAATATTTGTGTGAGAAAGAATAGATGGAGATTAAAGGGACTGTGAGAGAAGAGCAGAAATGAAAAGGTCATGGTATACATGAGGTATGACGTCATATGATGTCATAGGTCTGGACTTGATCATGTGATAGTTCCCACAGTCACGTGCACAGTCACGTGAGATGAATGATGAAAGTGTAACATAGAAAAAGTTTGAAAATTATCCATATTATAACATTACCCCCTTTTTAGGACTCGAATTCCAGGTGAGTCGGTGTTTTTTTGTTTTCCGTGAGGTTTTCGAAAGGTTGAAAGAGAGAAGCGAAGGAGAATGTGGATAAACCACAAAGCTTGCAAGGGGCGGAGGGGTTTCTTTTGTGAAAATCAGCTACTGCATCCGGTGCAGTGTTAATGATGTCACTGGATTCCCATGTACAATCGGTTTCATCGTAACCCTTCCAATACACTAAATATTCCAACTTCCTATTTTTTATTCTTGATGCAGCAATGAAGTCAATTTCAAATTGTTCTTCTCCTTCTTCATCTATTTCTATAGCGTCAGGACGAGATTTGGGCTGACCAGGCAGCGTTTCTCGATATGATTTGACACAAGAAATGTTCACGGTGGGATGGATGTGAACGTGATTTGGAAGGTTAAGTGTAACTGCATTAGGGAGGACCTTGGTGATGCTGTAAGGTCCGATCCATTTTTGCGTTAGCTTTTTTGCCGTATAGGGAAGTTTTAATTTATCAGTGGAAAGCCAGACTTGCTGACCAATAGAATATTCGGGTGCGTCTGATCGTTTTTTATCGGAAGAGGTGATCATCCTCTCGCATGTAGCTTCTAGAGCTTCTTCTATTTCTTTATGGCTTCAGCCAATCTCTTTGGCGAAACCGGATAGTTTCCCTTCAAAACCCATTCATGGAGCATAGTTTCGAGTAACATGGAAAGGGATTTCTCCGGTGGCAGTGGTAATGGTATTATTATGAGAGAATTGGGCCATTTTAAGCCAATTTGCCCATTCGTCCTGTTTCTTTCCAACATAGGTGCAGAGATATTGTTCTAGATCTCTATTAATGCATTCTGTTTGGCCATCTGTTTGTGGGTGATATGCCGTGGAAATTTTTTGGTTTATGCCAAGGAGCTTGCAAAGTTCTTGGGTAAATGCAGAGACGAATTGTGGACCTCTATCTGAAACAAGTGTGGAAGGGAGGCCATGTGTACACCATACGTGGTCTCAGAATAGAATAGCTAAGTCTTTGGATGAACAAGTATCATAGGTAGGTATGAAAACGACTTCTTTGGAGAATCGATCAACAACAACACAAATAGCCATATAATTATTTGAAGCTGGAAGTCCGGTAATGAAATCGACTGAAAGATCTTCCCACGGTCATTTAGCGGCGGGAAGGGGCATAAGTTTGCCAGCGGGTGCCTTTTGCTTACCCTTCGTGAGGGTGCACACCTGGCAATGATCTATGTATGTTTTAACATCCTTTGTAACTCCAGGCCACGAGAAGTATCAGGAAAGTGTATGTATAGTTTTGGAATGACCTCCATGACCAGCGATGGGAGAGTCATGATATAAGGTTATAAGTTCTGTACGTAAGGAGGGTGGTACGAAAACTTTATTGTTTTCATTTTTGAAAATAGACATATTGGAATAGAAGAGAAAATTGTCAATTGCATCGAGATTCATATTTTTTGATTCTTTTTGTATTTTATTGTAAAAGGAAGAGGAAAGTTGAATATTATTAATGAAAACTGAAGGAGGTAGTACAGTAATGTTCTGATTATGGTCTTGCACAGTATTGCCATGATCAGGTCGTCAAGACAGAGCATCAGCTCTACCATTTGAGGATCCAGGTTTATAAACAAAGGTATAGTTAAATTCTTGTAAAAGTGCGTGCCAGCGAGCTTGACGACCAGATAGCGTCTGTGGTTTCTTCCAATATTTGAGATTTTTGTGATCGGTCCAAATCTCGAAATTGGGTCTACCAATCAGAGAGTGACGCCATTCTTCTAGTGCCCGGATAACTGCTAGCAGTTCTTTGTCATAGATAGGATAGTTGCGCTCAGCGCTGTTGAAGGAATGTGAAATGAAAGCGATGGGACACCAGTTTCCATCTTTGCATAGGGTTGAGAGCACAGCTCCCGTGGCGATGTCCGAAGCATCGGTTTCCACGTGCACTTCTTGATCTCGGTTAGGGTAAGCGAGAAGTGGCACTTCCATAAATTTTCTTTTTAGGTTTTCGAAGGCTTTTTGCTGATCGTTACCCCAGATGAACGGTTGATCTTTCTTGGTAAGGTTGTTCAATGGCCAGGCAATCTCTGCGAAACCTTCTATGAAGCATCTATAATAATTACAAAGTCCCAAGAAGCCTTGCAGCTGTTTTAGTCTTGTGGGGGTAGGCCAATCAATGACTCCAGCAACCTTTTTGGATTGCATTTCTACCCCCTTTTTAGAAACAACCATACCTAAAAAGTCGACTTTTTCCTGCGAGAAATGACATTTTTCAGGCTTGATGTACAAGTCATTTTCTCGTAGTCGACAGAGGACTTCCTTGACAATGTCCTCATGTTGTTCCTTTGTCTTGCCAGAAGTGAAGACTAAAATATTGTCAATATAAATTATGACAACGGCATACATGTTGTTGAAGATATCGTTTACCATCTGTTGAAATGTGGGAGGAGAATTAGTTAGTCCAAAATACATCACTATGGGTTCATAGGCTCCAATAGGCGTTACAAACGCCGCTTTCCATTCGTCGCCTTCTTTGATTCTGACATTGTTGTAGCCCCAGTGCAAGTCCATTGTGGTAAACATGTCAGCATTTTTGAGCCTGTCAATTAGCTGGGAAATCAAAGGTAAAGGATATGAATTTTTAATGGTGCCTTCATTTAGATAGCAATAGTCCATGACCATTCGTTTCTTACCGTCTTTCTTCAGAATAAAGAATACAGGTGCCATTTGAGGGGATTTCGAAGGTTTGATATATCCCTTTTTGAGTTGCTTGTCAATGAACATACGAACTTTGTCCATTTCAACGTCGGATAGAGGGATAACTCTTCCTTTCTTGGGTATGAAATCTTCCTTGAGATCTATTGCGTGATTCCATGGTTTTCATAATGGCATTCATTCGGATTCTTGTTCCAAAAAGACGTCTAGAAATTCGTGGTAAGCGACCGGCACTTTGTCTTTTAGTCCTTCTTCTATCATACATATAGTAGTGTCTGTAGGTGGAATAGCAATAGGTCCTGAGCCCATAACTTTACAGAAAGAAGTGCAGCGAGGAAAAGATAAAGTCTTTTTCATCCAGTTGATCTCGGGGTTATGACGGACTAGCCAGTCGTATCCGATGATCATCCTGTGTGTTCCTAATTTAGAAATATAAGCATCTATTACTTCATAATGTCCTTGAATCTCCATGATCAGGGTTACTGTGTGACAGATCGGTCTGATAGCTCCTTCCGATTCATCCGCGTTGTGTACCTTTATCAGGCGATCAATATTATAATAGGGAATGCCATGACAGCGTACATAGTCCTGATCTATAAAAGTATGAGAAGCTCCAGAGTCTAAAAGGGCAGGGAAATGGTGATGTGACCATTGGTCATTAACTTTGCATATAACAACTGTCTCAAGTGAGAGTTCTCCGCCGAATGACAAGGTCGATGCGTGGTTAAGCGTCACTTTGAGGGGTTTATAAATATGAGATATTTTTTGTTGTTTAATCAGAGAATTAAGCACACTATTTTCTTCCGGTGCCATGCTCAATTGAGACACTCTGATGGAGTTTTTATTTAATTTATGTAGTATAGAAGAGATATCAGAAATTGGGAAATCAGACTCAGTACAGTTAACTAAAGTAGGAGAAATATTGTTCAAGTATTGTTCTAGCCACTGATCACCCTCATCGATCATTGGCTTTGTCCATTTAAAGCCTGGGCTGCTCTTGCCTTGGCTTCTACCTCAAACTTGTTGTGGTAATATGCCTCTGCTTCTTCAGAGATCCACGGTTGAGGTAGTCCTTGTGCTGCAATTGGTGCTGCTGCAGCTGCAGGAGGAGTGGGAAGCAGTCATCCATATTGTTGATTGATCTGCGGGGCTTGGTAGTTGTAAAAACTGGCATACTCATTTTCTGCCAGTTGTGCCACATAGGTGCCTTGGTTCCAATCCCAGATTATTTGCCTCTGCTGAGGCAGATGAGGTTGATGATGATAGGGGTTCGTCAGGCAATTGGGCTTTATATGCCCAGGTTTTCCACAATGGAAGCAGGTCCTTGTGTCTGTAGACGGTCCAGCTTTCTGGACTCCTATTTCCATTGGGGCACCATGGCCCAGTTGTGTGCCTACCGCCGTGAACTGAGGTGGGGAAGAAGGTCAGTATTGTTGAGGGGGATATCCTCGAGGAGGAGGAGCAGTGTGTGGAGGGAAAGAAGAGCGGGGAATGAATTTTGGAGGGCCGCGTTCGATCGTCATTTGTTCAAAGGCCCTTCCTATGGGCCGGTATGCAGCTAGAAGCTCTCCGTATTCGTATTCTCTCGACAGACTGTTCATACAGCATTTTTCATATATTTTAAAGTCGACTGCTCGTTTGAGCAGGACTGCCACATGAAGATCATCGATTTCTGCTTCCTTTCGCAAAATGTCGAATTTTTGCAAGAACGTGTTGATGGGGTGACTGTTCTGCTTGAAGGCTTCTAACTTTTTTAAGGCCTCATGGGCCATGACATTGATTTGGAATTGTGTTTTTATATCATGTTGTAACACATTCCATTCTGGCCAGGCTTTCTCTCCTAGCCTGTCTCCATCCGTATCTTTCGCATCTTCTTGTTCAAGGTAGTACTTGAGGGATAACCTCGTGAAATCCTCTGCCTTGCCCTCCAACCGTGAGAAAACTGCGATTGTTAGGATTTTGTTGGATTTCCACTTTTGTGCTGAAATCCATAAGTGCAATTTGATCCACCATGATCTAAAGGTGGTTCGATCACCGTTCCAGTTTCCTGGATTGGCAATCTTCTTGGTTACTGACTCTTTTTCTTTCTGGAGCGTCAGCGACTCCAATCGAGAGACGAGATTGTCGATGTCAATTCGAGACATATCGACGGGGTTTCTTTAGGAGGAAGCAGGGGCGGAGGTATGTATGGAAATGGGGGATGCCGTGAATGGCAAAAGTGGAGCAATGGGCGAGAGGTCATATAAACTTTGGGTTTTGAGAATAAACTTTGCACTTCTTGCGCTCTTGGGGTACTTTACTGTCAGGTATCTTGCAACCTAACTCTGGGGTACCGTCGGGAAACAACAAATCGGCGAATGGATCAATCGTGAAGTTGAGTAGGGGGAACCGGAAGAGCGTTACTACAGCTCAAGGGAATACTGCCCTCGTCAGACGTGACATCACAGGTAATCACATGAACCTGGATACACTATCGTAGTATCACCGTATGCTCCAATCAACACCCACTGGAGAAGGGGGGCTAGTGCACTATGCCCGGTAGCAACTTTATCCGTATTTATCGACACTGGACGAGCATATAACAAAATGTTTGTAAAGTGTTTGTCTTTACCCCTTCAAGCGGTGGTCTACTCTTTGTCCCTTAACACTGGGCCCACGTATAAATCCGAAGCTTCCCTTAGCTCTGGGAACCGAGCATTGTGTATGACAGTCTAATCCAAGTGTAACGAAACGGGACGCCGCAACGATACCACAAGGCTCGGACTAGTCTCACAGACCACACAACAAGAGTCTGGCTGAACAGATCAGGTGGGGAATCTTCTCCATACTATGCCCAACCCTACAATGATCAAATGACCAAGGCAATGAGTTGTTGGAGGCAGAATACAAGTGGATTAGACTGGGGATTCCAGTCACAAAGTATCTACTTTATATACATGAGAGGAGAGAGCACGGACCAAGCTGTGCATGTACTAATCTACTACGTAAGGTAATATTTGTGTGAGAAAGAATAGACGGAGATTAAAGGGACTGTGAGAGAAGAGTGGAAATGAAAAGGTTGTGGTATACATGAGGTATGACATCATATGATGTCATAGGTCTGGACTTGATCATGTGATAGTTCCCATGGTCACGTGCACAGTCACGTGAGATGAATGATGAAAGTGTAATGTAGAAAAAGTTTGAAAATTATCCATATTATAACAATAACTAGTAGAAGGAATCCATCTTTGTACACTTCGCATAACAAAAGATCTACCTTGGTCCCACCTTCTCAGGTGTAGGACCCTTTCATTGTCACAATGAGTTCCCAACAATGCATCCGAGTTCCTGATGACCAAAGTGACATAAAAGTTGACTCACCCCCTCACACAGCACTAAGCACATCACAGCCCTTTGCCAGACCAAGCACATTGCAACCTTTCACTGGACTGAGTCTTCCATTTCCCCCGAGTCCTACCCCAGCACCACCCAAGATCCCTAGCAACCCCAGACCCCCTGCACCCAAGATGTCTTCTCAAGCCACCAAGTTGAAGGCAGCCCTCCCTGCCAACTTTTCTGGAAAATCCAACGATGCCCTCTGATGGATCAAGGCCATGAAGGCCTACTTTGCACTCAACTCCATGTTATACTCCACCAATGAAGGAAAAGTGATCACCATCTTGAATAAAATGAGTGAAGGATGAGGAGCATCCTTTGCCAAGATGTGGTACAACAAGCTTGCCAACCCCCTCATCAATGCTAGGGAGAAAACTTTCAACAAATTTGCAGAAAATTTCAAGACCACCTTCTACCCCTTTGATACCAAAGCCACCACCTGCCTGGATCTTTCAAAGCTTGTTCAGAAATCCTCCAAAGGTCCCGATGGAATCTCTAATGACAGATTCCAACAATACATCATGGACTTCCAGAACCTGTCCAGCAAGGCAGGAATCATCAACGATGTTACTCTCATCAACCAATTCTCCCTGGGCCTCAATCAATGGATCGCTACAATGATCCTCTCCATGTCCTCCATTCCTGACACCATTGACAAGTGGATCAAATGAGCAAAGACCTTCCATGCTCAAAAAATGAGGGTCCAAGCCCTGAGGAGCAGACGATTCCAACCCTCCTCCTTCTGCCCCACAAAGGACCCCAATGCCATGGACGTTGACAGTGCCACCCTGTCTAAACTTACACCCCCTGAACAAGCCCGATGCATCAGAGAAGGGCTGTGTTTCCACTGCCAAAAGAAGGGTCATAACTCTTCTAACTGTTGAAACCCCTTCCTTTGACAAGGACCACCCTCTATCTCTGCTCCAAAACAAAACATCTGAAGCACTGAGATGAACCCCCCTCCTTCGCCACCCAAGGAAACTCCAGCCCTGTCCAAGCTGGACCAATACATCAATTCCCTGAAAACCTCAGAGAAGAGCAACTCCAACGTCTTCTCCATTCTGAAAATGTGCTACAAAGAACCCCCCGAAGAAATTGCAACCATCTATGCCCCTGAAATCAAAAGAGCATGGAATTTTTGAGAAGGGAAGCCACCTTGACATCTCCTTCCCTTACGTTGAACCATGTACTTGTAGCACCAACTAGTAATCAAACCATGCATCTTCCCATCATGCTACATGGACTAAAACAAAATGTCGACACCACTGCTCTCATTTATTCTGGAGCAATGGGAAACTTCCTAGACTCTTGTCTCCTCCCCAAGGGAATCTTCAAACTCTCCCTGGTTGCCTTCCCAGTCACAGCCTACAATGTTGATGGAACTCCCAACACCAAGGGAACCATCAAGTGGACAACCATCATCTCCTTCTCTTCCAGACCATTCTCTGACTCCGTAAGGTTCATGGTCATTCACCTCTCCTGCCCCCAGATAATCCTTGGAATGCCCTGGCTTCAAAAGTGGAACCCCCACATTGATTGGTCCACCTTCTCCATCAACCTCCTTCCCCTTCAATCCTCACACAACCCTTTCTGTCATGACATAGAAACTTCCAAAGCCATCAATAAGACCACAATCTCCACAGAACTCGCCCTCACCGAAACACCCAAGGAAATCTCCCTCCCAGACTTCTGCTCCGACTTCACCAATGTCTTTGCTGAGAAAACCCACAACCAACTCCCTCCTCACCGACCATACGACCATACCATCGAACTAAGAGATACCTTTGTGCCAAAAATTACCAAGGTGTATTCCCTTAACCCAGCGAAGAAAGAAGTTTGTAAGGCCTTCATAGAAGAACATCTCAGAACTGGTCATATTGTCCCTTCCAAGTCCTCCCAAGCTGCTCCATTCTCCTTCAGCCCAAAGAAGGATGGATCCCTTTGACCCTGTCAGGACCATCGCTACCTCAATAGCCACACAGTTTGAAACACTTACCCTCTCCCCCTCATCTTGGAACTAGTTGATGACATGAAGGACTCCACCTACTTTACCAAGTTTGACATTAGGTGGGGATACAACAACATCTGACTCAAGGAAGAGGATCAATGGAAAGAAGCTTTCATTACCCCCCTTGGCTTGTTTGAACCAATGGTGATGTTTTTCGGTTTCTGCAATGGCTCTGCCACCTTCCAAGGCTTTATGAACCACATCTTTGCTGATATGATCACCAAACGATGGCTGAAGATTTACATTGACAACCTTGGCATCCACACAAATGGTCCTCTCTCTTTCCATCATGAACAGACTCAATGAGTTCTCCAATGACTTAGAGACCATCACCTCTCCCTCAAACTCTCTAAGTGTTTGTTTGACTCCTCAACCATGAAATACCTTGGCATGATCATTGGTGAAGGACAGGTTCATATGGACCCTACCAAACTCTCAGCTATTGCCTCCTGGAAACCCCCTACCTCGGTCAAGGGCATCCATTCCTTCCTCAGCTTCGCAAACTTTTATTGGAAGTTTATCTCCAACTACTCCGATATTGTCACCCCCCTCACCTTCCTCACCAAAAAAGATCAACCTTGGACTTGGAGTCCTCTCCAGCAACGTGCCTTCAACACTCTCCAACAAATCTTCTCCTTCACCCCTGTACTCTCCATGCAGACACCTCCCATCCATTCTTCATTATGACAGATGCCTCCCTACTTGCTGCCAGTGCTGTCCTCATGCAGAAGGATTCAAATGGAGATCTCCATCCTTGCACTTATTGCTCCAAAACCTTCTCCTTGGCCAAGTGGAACTACAACATTTACAACTGGGAGCTCCTTGCTATCATCTTAGTGCTCTCAGAATGGAAACACTACCTCCAGGGCACTATCTTCCCCATCTCCATCATCACCGACCACAAGAATCTCTTGTATATCAAGGGTCCCCAAAAACTCTCTCATCGCCAAGCCTGTTGGACCCTATTCCTCCAAGACTTCCACATTGAATGGGTTGTCACCCCTGGATCTCACATGGGACCAGCTAATGCTCTCTCTCACAAGGACTCCCCTGACACCTCCTTAGATAATTCTGATTCCTCCATTGTTCCTGACCTGGTTATCATTAATGCTCTTGATCTTACCCTGGCCAAGTCAATTTCTTCTTCCACCCCTTCAGACCCTTTTGTTCTTCATGTCCTTTCTGTTTTAAAGGAAGGCTCACCTTTGTTTTCTTGTGCTTCACTTGCTGACTGGTCCTTTGATAATGAACATCTTTATTTCAAGGGGTGAATGTTTTTTCCTCCCCCTTCCTGTTCCACCCTTCTTCATGCAATTCATTCCTCTCCTCTTTCCAGTTATATGAGCATCTTTCACACCAAGTCCCTTCTTGAATGGGACTATTGGTGGCCTGGTCTTTCCTCTTTTGTCAAAAATTTTATTGATGGATGTGCCATCTGTCAACAAAACAAGGTTAACACCCACCCCACCACCCCACCATTAAACTCCATCCCATCCTCCACTGTCCTGCCATTTAAACAACTCTCTGTCAACTTTATTACTGACCTCCCTCCATCCGCTGGCCATGATTCTATCATGGTCATGGTAGACCATGGGCTTACAAAGGGGGTAATCCTCATCCCTTGCTCCAAAACCATTGACACCATCAGAATTGCCCAGATATTTTTCAACTCTGTCTTCAAACAGTTCAGTCTCCACAACACTCTCATCTCTGATCATGGACCTCAGTTTGCCTCTGCCCTCACAAGAGAGCTTGCTTGTCTGCTAAAATATGATGTCTGACTCTCCACCACATATCACCCTCAAACAGATGGACAGACTGAATGAACCAATCAAGAGTTAGAAACATATCTATGAATCTTCTGCACCAACAACCCATCGTCTTGGGCCCATTTCCTCACTTTCACCAAATTCCACCACAACTCCACCCCACATAGCTCCACAAAGAAATCTCTGTTCTCTCTTCTATACAGAAATGAACCTCATTCCTACCCCTCCATCAGAAAGACTTTCATCCCCACCCTTGAGAACCAACTCTCCCTCCTTGAAGAAGCCTGAAAGGAAGCCTTGGCTGTCCATGAATCTGCTCACAAGATCATGTCCTCAAGATCTTCCCAAAGGTTCTCCCCCTGAAAAGTTGGAGATAAAGTGTGGTTAGAAGTGACTAATCTCTGCCTTAAACTCCCTTCTCAGAAACTGGCACCCAAACGAATGGGACCCTTTGAAATCACCTGCATCTTATCTCCCCTTATCTATCAACTCCACCTTCCTTGTACCTGGAAGATACATAATGTCTTCCATGCTTCTCTCCTATCATCCTATCGCTCCACAGAAACCCATGGTCCTTCCTTCTTTGAACCCCTGCCTGATGTTATCAACAATGAAGAAGAATACGAAGTGGAGGCTATCTTAGCTCGTAAGGGCCCCACCTCTTGCTGGAAGTTCCTGACCTCATGGAAAGGGTACTCTTTGGCCAAAAATACCTGGGAACCAGAAAGTAATCTCTGCCATGCTTTCCTAATTCTTTCTGCCTATAAAAAGGCTCACAATCTCTGACAGAAGGCCATTGTAATGGCCTTCCTCTCCTCTGCAGTACCCTCTTCCTCTCAGTCCATCCCACCATTCTTTATGCCTTAGAAGACGACCCTCTGTCCCATAGTGATGAGATTTCTCATGAGTTGATCCACCTCTTCCATAGCATCGCTCAAGCCCAATGACTCCAATCTTCCAGAGTTAACGAGATTTCCCTCTGCTTCACCCTCAGAGCGTTACCTAATCACATTCTTACCATTCTCCATGTGCACAGCTTTGCTGATTTTATTCAAAACCTTCCCCCAGCTACCATCTACCCCACCTTTCATTGCATTTTTCTTTCCCTTCCACAGGAACAGTGCAATGCATATATAGAACATGTCAACCAATTCCTCCTCATTACCCCTTGAACCATCCCACTCCCAGTTCCACCCCTGCTTTCCACCAGGATATCTTCCCCTCCTATCTCAGAGACGTCCACTGCAATCAAAAGCTTGTCTGATGACAAGTATGAAGTCCCCACTATCCCTGTTCCCACTGACACTGTGCATTTTATTCCCTATCTAATGGGAACTTAGTTCTCTCTTCCCCCACTTGCATCATGCCATGTCACGAACGACTTCACCACCATCCTGCCTCTCCCAATACCACCTGCTTTCACTGCCATCATCTCAGCCACTATTGTGAAGAATATCCTGAATATGTTTGTCTCCATTGCCGCCTTACTGCCCCCAGCCATCCTGCTCACCAATGTCTCACTCTCCAGTATGACTTCTGTCACAACTGGGGATGATCAGAACGAGCCTGTCCCCACCACAATTGTGGCATATGCTCTCAAGCTGGCCACATCATTAGCAATTGTCCATTTGACCGTCTTTCCCCTTCCCAAGCGGCCTCTATTTATGGATGAGCCTCTGGACCCTCAGCCTAGCGCCTGGTCAGAATGGGAACTACTTGTCAAACCAGGAGTTTGACTGTACGAAGGGGTTAATGTTATGGTTTTCATTCTCTTTCATCACATACTCCTTTTCTCTGAATATTGCTATCATCATACTTGGAGAACTACTCACATTTCTAACACCAGCTACTTGCTTCTCATAAACATGGGCTCCATTTCATTTTGTTTGCTTGACTAATGTCCTTCTTGTTCTATGAACTTCCTTCTCATTTGATTCCTCTCTTGGCTTGGTCTGTGTTACAATTTTCCCTTTCCCTCACCGTTCTCTCTCTCTTGTACTATCATGGACTCTCTTTCATCATCCCTTTTCACTTGTACTATCACAACCTCTTGTCCTCTTGTCTCGTTTCCTCTTATTCCTCTTGTCTCCTTTTGTTCTTCTCATTTTCTCTTCATTGTTTCTCTTGGCTATCCTAGTTCTTCTTGATACATCCCTAGAGGATGTTACTTACCTCTTTTCTCTGTTCACCTATGCTTACCATTGCTACCAATGGTAGATACTTCTGTTCCAGTATTTACCCATGTACTTCATTCTCGATCTTACTTCACAATACTAGCATCTTACATCTGGAATCATCTCCGAGTCACTGAACCTTCAAGTGTCCATCGACACTACTGCCTTTGAGCCTTGCCTAGAATCCAGGAATGTTACACTCTCAGGAAGTCGGTCTCCTAGTGAGCATCACCTTGAGAGATAACTAGTAGATGGATTCCATCTTTGTACACTACACATAACAAAAGATTGAGAATAACCTTGGTCCCACCTCTTTAGGTGTAGGACCCCTCCACCATCACAACGAGTTCCCAACGACGCATCTGAGTCCCCAACAACCCACAGAGTGACATAGAAGTCGACTCTCCCCTTCAAACCACATCTAGCACACCATTGCCCTTCGCCAGACCTAGTCTTCCATTTGCTGGACCTAGTCTACCATTTCCCCTGAGCCCAACCCCAGCACCACCTAAGGTCCCAACCAACCCCAGACCACCCACACCAAAGATGTCATCCCATGCCACTGAGTTAAAGGCAGCCCTCCCTGCCAACTTTTCTGGAAAATCTGACGATGCCCCCTGATGGATCAAGGCCATGAAGGCCTACTTCACATTAAACTCCACCCTATACTCCACCAATGAAGGAAAGGTCACCACTACACTGAACAAGATGAGTGAAGGACGAGGAGCATCCTTTACCGAGATGTAGTATGATAAACTCGCCAATTCCCTCGTCGATGCCAGAGAGAAAACCTTTGACAAATTCGCAGAAAACTTTGAGACCACCTTCTACCCTTTCAACACCAAGGCCACTGCTCATCTGGACTTGTCTAAGCTTGTCCAGAAGTCCTCCAAAGGTTCAGACAGAACCATGAATGACGGGTTCCAGCAATATGTCACTGACTTTCAGAACCTGTCCAGCAAAGCTGGAATCACCGACAACATCACCCTTATCGATCAATTCTCCCTAGGGCTTGACCAACAAATCGCCACAATGATCCTCTCCATGTCCCCCATCCCTGACACCATCAAGAAATGGATTGAACAAGCAAAAACATTCCATGCCCAGAAAATGAGGATCCAAGCTCTGAGGAGTGGACGACTCCAACCCTCCTCCTTCTGCCCTGTAACAAAGGACTCCAATGCTATGGACATTGACAGTACCACCCTGTCAAAACTCACACCTCCTGAACAAGCCCGATGCATTAGAGAAGGACTCTGCTTCCACTGCCGAAAGAAGGGACATAACTCTTCCAACTGCCAAAACCCTTTCCTACGACCTGGATCATCCTCTATCCTGCCCCCAAGACAGAACATTCAAACCACTGAAACAGTTTCCCCTCTCCCACTACCCAAGGAAACCACTGCCTCATCTAAGTTAGACCAATACATCAATTCCCTGAAGACCTTGGGGAAGAGTGACTCCAACATCTTCTCTGTTTTAAAGATGTGTTATGAAGAACCCTCTGAAGAAATTGCAACCATCTATGCTCCAGGAATTTTGAAAGCGCGGGATTTTTGAAAAGGGAAGCCACTGCAACGTCTTCTTCCCTTATGATCGACCATGTACTTGTAGCACCTACTAGCAATTGAACCATGCACTTCCCAGTAACACTACATGGACTCAGACAAAACATTGACACCTCTGCCCTCATCGATTCTGGCACAACCAGAAATTTCCTGGATCCTCATCTTCTCCCCAAGGGAATCTTCAAACTCTCCCTGGTCACCTCCCCAGTCACAGCATATAACGTTGACAGAATGCCCAACACCAAAGGAACCATCAAATGGACAACTGTCATCACT
This sequence comes from Butyriboletus pseudospeciosus, assembly GCA_038093775.1. Lineage (NCBI taxonomy): Eukaryota > Fungi > Basidiomycota > Agaricomycetes > Boletales > Boletaceae > Butyriboletus > Butyriboletus pseudospeciosus. The sequence goes on along the minus strand of JBBPSW010000135.1, from coordinate 3,803 downwards.
TTCTCCTCTGGTCCATTTTCTGACTCTGTCAGGTTCATGGTTGTTTGTCTCTCCTGCCCCCAGATCATCCTTGGCATGCCGTGGCTTCAGAAGTGGAACTCTTGTATAGACTGGTCCACCTTCTCCATTAACCTTTCTACCCCATGTTCCTTACACAACCCCTTCCGTCACGATACACCACCCAATGAATCCATCAACAAGACAACCATCTCAACCGAACTTGCCCTCACCGAAAAACCCAAGGAAACCCCCCTCCCAGACTTCTGTTCTGATTTCACCGATGTATTTGCTGAGAAGACCCACAACCAACTCCCTCCCCACCGATCCTATGACCACACCATCGAACTGAGGGACACCTTCGTACCCAAGATAGCTAAGGTGTATTCCCTCAACCCGACAGAGAAGGAAGTGTGCAAAGCCTTTGTGGAAGAGCATCTCAAGACCGGATGCATCGTTCCTTCCAAATTCCCCCAAGCCGCTCCATTCTTCTTCATTCCCAAGAAGGATGGTTTCCTTCGACCCTGTCAGGATTACCATTACCTGAATAGTCATACGGTTTGAAATGCCTATCCTCTTCCCCTCATCTCTAAACTTGTGAACAATATGAAAGACTCCACTTATTTTACCAAGTTTGACATTAGATGGGGATACAATAACATTTGGATCAAAGAAGAGGATCAGTGGAAGGGAGTGTTTATCACCCCCCTCAGCTTATTTGAACCTATGGTAATGTTCTTCGGTTTCTGCAATGGTCCCACCACCTTCCAAGGATTCATGAACCATATCTTTGCAGACATGATCTCTGAATGATGGCTGAAGATCTACATTGATGACCTCAGCATTCACACCAATGGCCCCCTTTCCCTTCATCACAAATGAACTCAACGAGTCCTCCAATGACTACAGGACCATCATCTCTCTCTCAAACTCTCCAAGTGCTCCTTTGACTCTTTGACCATGGAGTACCTTGGGATGATCATCAGAGAGGAACATGTTCAGATGGACCCCACTAAACTCTCTGCCATCGCCTCCTGGAAATCCCCCACCTCAGTAAAGGGCATCCGATCCTTCCTTGGTTTCGCCAATTTCTATCAGAAATTTATTCCCAATTACTCTGACATTGTCACCCCACTGACCTTCCTTACAAAGAAGAATCAACCCTGGACTTGGAGCCCACTTCAACAATGTGCCTTTGACTCTCTCCGACAAATCTTCTCCTCTGCTCCAGTTCTCTCCATCCCCAACACCTCCTGTCCATTTTCCATTATGACTGACACATCCCCCCTTGCCGCCAGCGCTGTTTTAATGCAAAAGGATGCTAATGGAGACCTTCACCCATGCACTTACTTTTCAAAGACCTTCTCACTCGCTGAATGCAACTACGACATCTATGACCGGGAGCTACTTGCCATCATCCTTGCCCTCTCGGAATGGAAACACTACCTCCAAGGGACTGCCTTCTTCACATTCATCATCACCAACCACAAGAATCTTTCGTACATCAAGGATCTCCATAAACTCTCTCATCAACAGGCCCACTGGGCCCTCTTCCTCCAGGACTTTCATATCAAGTGGGTTGTCACCCCCGGTTCTCACATGGGGCCAGCAGATGCTCTCTCTCGAAAGGATTCCTCCAATACCTCCTCTGATAATTCTGATTCCTCCATCATCCCTGACCTAGTGATTATCAATGCTCTCGACCTTGCCCTTGCCAACTCCATCTTGTCTTCCACCTCTTCTGATTCCTTCGTCCTTCGCATCCTTTTTGCTCTGAACAATGGCTCACCCTTATTCTCTCGTGCATCCCTTTCAGATTGGACGTTTAATAATGGTCATCTCTATTTCAAGGGGCACATGTTTGTTCCTCCCTCTTCCCATTTGGCACTTCTTCATGCAATACATTCCTCCCCACTTTCCGGACATATGGGTATCTTTTGCACCAAATCCATCCTTGAACATGACTATTGGTGGCCCGGCCTCTCTTCCTTCGTCAAGCATTTTATCAATGGATGTGCCATCTGTCAACAACACAAGGTCAACACCCATCCCACCATTCCCCCACTTAGTCCCATTCCCTCCACTACTGTCCTCCCATTTAAACAACTCTCAGTTGATCTTATTACCGACCTGCCTCCTTCTTTGGGCCATGACTCAATCTTGGTTGTGGTTGACCATGGCCTTACAAAGGGGGTAATCCTCATCCCTTGTTCAAAAACCATTGACGCTGCCAGAGTCGCACAGATATTTTTCAATTCTGTTTTCAAACAGTTCAGTCTCCACGACACTCTCATCTCTGATTGTGGACCTCAATTCGCCTCTGCCCTCGCAAGGGAACTCACTCGTCTTCTGAAATATGACATCCAACTCTCCACCGCCTACCACCCTCAAATGGATGGACAGACTGAACGAACCAATCAAGAATTGGAAATTTACCTACAGATCTTTTGCACCAATAATCTGTCATCTTGGGCTCATTTCCTCACCTCTGCCAAATTCCACCACAACTCTGCTCCACATAGTTCCACCAAAAGATCCCTGTTTTCCCTCCTATATGGATATGAACCTCACTTCTACCCTTCCATCAGAAAGTCATTCATCCCTGCCCTTGAAAATCGACTTTCCCTTCTTGAAGAAGCTAGAAAGGAAGCCCTGGCTGCCCACGAATCTGCCCAAAAGATCATGGTCTCCCGATCTTCTCAAAGATTCTCTCCCTGGAAAGTAGGAGATAAGGTATGGCTCGAGGCAACTAATCTCTGCCTTAAGCTCCCCTCTTGGAAGTTGGCACCCAAATGGATGGGCTCCTTCAAAATCATCTGTGTCTTATCCCCCCTTATCTATCAACTCTACCTCCCTTGTACCTGGAAAATACATGATATCTTCCATGCCTCTCTTCTATTACCCTATCGCTCCACAGAAACCCATGGTCCCTGCTTCTTCAACCCTCCACCTGACATCATCAATGAAGAAGAGGAATACGAAGTAGAAGCCATTTTAGCTCACAAAGGCCCTACTTCACATCGAAAGTTCCTGACCTCATGAAAAGGATACTTTTTGGCCGAAAACACCTGGGAACCAGAAAACAATCTCCACCATGCATCTCAGATCCTCTCCACCTATAAGAAGAACCACAATCTTTAGGAACAGGAATGCTCCCTCAATCGTTCCTCATCCTTCTCGCCCGAGTCAATCAAGCCCTCATCCAAGCCCATCTCCAAGTCCAATACCCTGACCTTGACATCCCCAAACACACAGCTGAGCATTCCTGCTTCTGCAAGATCAACTACTGCCCCTATCATCACGAGTGGTAGACCTCCTCATCAAGTCCTTCCTCTCCTCTTCGATTGCCTCCTCTCATGTCTTACCCCATCCTCTCCTCTGTCTAGCTTGACCTGGGATCCCCTCCGGTTGGTATTGAGCCCAACACAACTTTCCCAGCATCCAGATTACCTAGCCTCTGCCTGAGAACCCCCCCCTTGCCCTTTGCCCTGACTGTTGCTAGAGGATGACTTACCCATCCTTGTACCAACTCACATCTTTCCTTTAACTCTTGGACCTGGTTAGCCTCCTAATCCAACCATCATCGGCCAACTGGCCTTCCAATCCAGCCACCTCCTTCCTCTCACCTGCCACCCCATGCATATACTCTGTGCATCTTCCTCTCTTCACCGCTACCCTGCTCTGGAAGAAAGAGCCTTTTGATATCGAACCTGGGGTTCAATTGTACAAAGGGGATAATGTTACAATTTTCCCTTTCTCTCACCGTTCTCTCTCTCTTGTACTATCATGGACTCTCTTTCATCATC
>JBBPSW010000134.1:0-18763 GCA_038093775.1 Butyriboletus pseudospeciosus | reverse complement strand
AAGCAGTTCCAAATCAACATCATGGCCCACGAGGCCTTAAAAAAGTTAGAAGCCTTCAAGCAGAACGGTCACCCCATTGACACGTTCTTGCAAAAATTTGACATTCTGCGAAAGGAAGCAGAAATTGATGACTCTCACATGGCGGTCCTGCTCAAATGAGCAGTTGACTTTAAAATTTATGAAAAATGCTGTATGAACAATCCATCAAGAGAATTCGAATATCACGAGCTTCTGGCTGCATATAGGCCCATAGGAAAGGCCTTCGAACAAATGGTGCTTGAACAAGGTCCTCCAAAGTTCATCCCCCGTTCTTCTTTTCCCCCCTGCTCCACTCCTCCCCGAGGGTATCCCTTTCAACAATATCGTCCTCCTCCCCCGCCTCAGTTTACAGCGGTAGGTATGCAACTGGGCCGTGGTGCCCCAATGGAAATAGGAGTCCAGAAAGCTGGACCGTCTACAGACACAAGGACCTGCTTCCATTGTGGGAAACCTGGGCACATCAAGCCCAATTGCCCAACGAACCCTTACCGTTGCCAACCATGTCTGCCTCAACAGAGGCAAATGATTTGGGACTGGAATTCAAGCTCTTACATAGAGCAATATCCGGCAGAAAATGAGTATGCCATTTTTTATAACCAACCACCCCAAGTCAACCAACACTATACTGGACGTCCGCTTCCCCCTCCTCCTGCAGCTGCAGCAGCACCAATTGCAGCACAAGGACAAGCTCAAACCTGGATGACCGAAGAGGCTGAGGCCTACTATCAAGACAAGTTTGAGACAGAAGCCAAGGCGAGAGCAGCCCAGGCTTTAAATGGACAAAGCCACTGATCGATGAGGGTGATCAGCAGCAAGGACCAAATAGCTCGAACAATATCTCTTCTTACAATAACTTAGTTAATTATACCGATTCCAATTTTCCTATTTCTGACATATCTTCTATACTTCATAACTTAAATAAAAACTCTGTCAGAGCATCTCAATTGAGCGTGGCACCGGAAGAAAATAGTGTGCTTAATTCTCTGATCAAACAACAAAAAATATCGCATATTCATAAACCCCTCAAAGTGATGCTTAACCAAGCATCGACTTTGTCATTCGGCAGAGAACTTTCGCTTGAGATGGTTGTTATATGCAAAGTTAATGACCAATGGTCACGTCACCGTTTTCCTTCTCTTCTCGATTCTGGAGCTTCGCACACTTTTATAGATCAGGACTACGTACGCCGTCATGGCATTCCTTACTATAATATTGATCGCCTGATAAAGGTACATAACGCGAATGGATCGGAAGGAGCTATTGGACTGATCTGTCACGCGGTAACCCTGATCGTGGAGATTCACGGACACTACGAAGTAATAGATGCTTATATTTCTAAATTAGGAACACACAGGATGATCATTGGGTATGATTGGCTAGTCCGCCATAACCCCGAGATCAACTGGTAAAGAAGACTTTATCTTTCCCTCGTTGTACTTTTTTCTGTAAAGTTATGGGCCCAGGACCTATTGCTATTCCTCTGACAGACACTACTATACGTACTATAGAAGAAGGACTAAAGGACAAAGTGCCGGCCACTTACCATGAATTTCTAGATGTCTTTTCGGAACAAGAATCTGAAAGAATGCTGCTACAAAAGCCATGGGATCATGCCATAGATCTCAAAGAAGATTTCGTACCCAAGAAAGGAAGAGTTATCCCTCTATCTGACATTGAAATGGACAAAGTTTGTACGTTCATCAACAAGCAACTCAAAAAGGGATACATCAAACCTTCGAAGTCTCCCCAAATGGCACCGGTATTCTTTATTCCAAAAAAAGACGGTAAGAAACAAATGGTCATGGACTACTGCTATTTAAATGAAGGCACCATTAAAAATTCGTATCCTCTACCTTTGATTTCCCAGCTAATTGACAGGCTCAAGAATGCTGATATGTTTACCGCAATGGATTTGTGCTGGGGTTACAAAAACGTCAGAATCAAAGAAGGCGATGAATGGAAAGCAGCGTTTGTAACACCTATTGGAGCCTATGAACCCACAGTAATGTATTTTGGTCTAACTAATTCTCCCCCCACATTTCAACAGATGGTTAATGATATCTTCAACGACATGTATGCCGTTGTTGTAATTTATATTGACGATATTTTAGTCTTCACTTCTGGCAAGACAAAGGAACAACATGAGGACGTTGTCAAGGAAGTCCTCCGTTGACTACGAGAAAATGACTTGTACATCAAGCCTGAAAAATGTCATTTCTCGCAGGAAAAAGTTGACTTTCTAGATATGGTTGTTTCTAAAAAGGGGGTAGAAATGCAATCCAAGAAGGTTGCTGGGGTCATTGATTGGCCTACCCCCACGAGACTAAAACAGCTTCAAGGCTTTCTAGGACTTTGTAATTATTATAGATGCTTCATAGAAGGCTTTGCAGAGATTGCCTGGCCATTGAACGACCTCACCAAGAAAGATCAACCGTTCATCTGGAGTAACAATCAGCAAAAAGCCTTCGAAAACCTAAAAAGAAAATTTACAGAAGCGCCACTTCTTGCTTACCCCAACCGAGATCAAGAAGTGCACATGGAAACCAATGCTTCGGACATCGCCACGGGAGCTGTGCTCTCAACTCTATGCAAAGATGGAAACTGGCATCCCATTGCATTTATTTCTCATTCCTTTGATAGCGCCGAGCACAATTATCCTATTTACAACAAAGAACTGCTAGCAGTTATTCGGGTGCTGGAAGAATGGCATCATTATCTGATTGGTAGACCCAATTTCAAGATCTGGACCGATTACAAAAATTTTGAATATTGGAAGAAACCACAGATGCTATCTGGTTGTCAAGCTCGCTGGCACGTGCTATTACAAGAATTTAATTATACCTTTGTCTACAAACCTGGATCTTCGAATGGTAGAGCTGATGCTTTATCTCGACGACCTGATCATGGCGATGCAATGCAGGACCACAACCAAAACATTACCGTACTTCCACCTTCCGTTTTCATTAATAATGTACAATTATCCTCTTCTTTTTATGAAAAACTACAAAACAAATCAAAAAATATGAATCTCAATTCCATTGACAATTTCCTTTTTGACTCTAATATGTCTATTTTCAAAAATGAAAACAATAAAGTTTTCATCCCACCCTCCTTACGTACAGAACTCATTACATTATGTCATGACTCTCCAATCGCCGGTCATGGAGATCATTCCAAAACCATACACACTCTTTCCCATTATTTCTCGTGGCCTGGCATCACCAAAGACGTTAAAACTTATGTAGATCATTGCCAGGTGTGCACCCTCACAAAGGGTAAGCAAAAGGCACCCGCTGGCAAACTTATGCCTCTTCCCGCTCCTAAACGACCATGGGAAGATCTCTCTGTGGATTTTATTATTGGACTTCCTACCTCTAAGAACTATACAGCTATCTGCGTTATTGTAGATCGATTCTCCAAAGAAGTCATTTTCATCCCAACATACGATACATGTTCTTCTAAAGACCTAGCTATTCTATTCCGAGACCATGTATGGTGTACACACAGTCTCCCCTCCACTCTCGTTTCAGACAAAGGTCCCCAATTCGTATCTGCCTTTACCCAAGAGCTTTGCAAGCTCCTCAGCGTAAATCAAAAAATTTCCACAGCCTATCATCCACAAACAGATGGCCAAACTGAGCGCGTTAATAGAGATCTTAAACAATATCTCCGCACTTACATTGGAAAGAAACAGAACAAATGGGCTCATTGGCTTAAAATGGCCCAATTCTCACACAATAATACCATCACTACTGCAACTGGAGAAATCCCTTTTAACATTACACAAAACTATGCACCTCGCATGGGCTTCAAAGGGAAATTATCTGGTTTCGCAAAAGAGATCGGCCAAAGCCACAGAGAAATAGAAGAAGCACTGGAAGCTACACACGAGAGGATGATCGCCTCTTCCAATAAAAAACAATCAGACACACCCGAATATTCTATTGGTCAGCAAGTCTGGCTTTCCACTGATAAATTAAAACTTCCCTATATGGCAAAAAAGCTAACACAAAAATGGATTGGACCTTACAGCATCACCAAGGTCCTCCCTAATGCGGTTATGCTTAACCTTCCAAATAACATTCACATTCATCCCACTGTGAACATTTCTCGTGTCAAACCATATCGAGAAACACTGCCTGGGCAGCCCAAATCTCGTCCTGATGCTATAGAAATAGATGAAGAAGGAGAAGAGCAATTTGAAATTGACTTCATTGCTGCATCACGAATGAAAAATAGGAAGTTGGAATATTTAGTGCATTGGAAGGGCTACGACGAAACTGATTGTACATGGGAATCCAGTGACATCATTACCACTGCATCAGATGCAGTAGCTGATTTCCACAAAAGAAACCCTTCCGCTCCTCGCAAGCTTCGCGGTTTATCCACATTTTCCTTCGCTTCTCTCTTTCAACCCTTCGAAAACCTCACAGAATATGAAAAAACACCGACTCGCCTGGAATTCGAGTCCTAAAAAAGGGGGTAATGTTATAATATGGATAATTTTCAAACTTTTCCTATGACATACTTTCATCATTCATCTCACGTGACTGTGCATGTGACCGTGGGAACTATCACATGACCAAGTCCAGACTATGACATCATATGACGTCATACCTTATGTATACCACAACTCTTTCATTTCCACTCTTCTCTCACAGTCCCTTTAATCTCCGTTGATTCTTTCTCACATATATATTACCTTACATAGTAGATTAGTACACACACAGCTTGGTCCGTGCTCTCTTCTTGCATGTATATAAAGTAGACACTTTGTGACTGGAATCCCCAGTCTAATCCATTTGTATTCTGCCTCCAACAACTCATTGCCTTGATCATCTGGTCGTTGTAGGGTTGGGCATAGTACGGAGAAGATTCCCCACCTGATCTGTTCAGCCAGACTCCTGTTGTGTGGTCTGCGAGACTAGTCTGAGCCTTGTGGTATCATTGCGGCGTCCCATTTCATTACAGTAATGAAGGTGGTATGAAAACTTTATTGTTTTCATTTTTGAAAATAGACATATCGGAGTAAAAAAGGAAATTGTCAATAGAATTGATATCCATATTTTTTGATTTGTTTTGTAGTTTTTTGTAAAAGGAAGAAGATAATTGTACATTATTAATGAAAACCGAGGGAGGGAGTACAGTAATGTTCTGATTATGGTCTTGCACAGCATCACCATAATCAGGTCGACGAGATAAAGCATCAGCTCTACCATTCAAAGATCCAGGTTTATAGACAAAAGTATAGTTAAATTCTTGTAAGAGTGTGTGCCAGCGAGCTTGATGACCAGATAGTGTCTGTGGTTTCTTCCAATATTCGAGATTTTTGTGATCAGTCCAAATCTTGAAATTGGGTCTACCAATCAGGTAATGATGTCATTCTTCTAGTGTCCAAATTACTGCTAGCAGTTCTTTGTTGTAAATAGGATAATTGTGCTCGGCGCTATCAAAGGAATGAGAAATAAATGCAATGGGATGCCAGTTTCCATCTTTGCATAGAGTTGAGAGCACAGCTCCCGTGGCGATGTCCGAAGCATCGGTTTCCACACGCACTTCTTGATCTCGGTTGGGGTAAGCAAGAAGTGGCGCTTCTGTAAATTTTCTTTTTAGGTTTTCGAAGGCTTTTTGCTGATTGTTACCCCAGATGAACGGTTGATCATTCTTGGTAAGGTCGTTCAGTGGCCGGGCGATCTCTGCAAAGCCTTCTATGAAGCATCTATAATAATTACAAAGTCCCAAAAAGCCTTGAAGCTGTTTTAGTCTCGTGGGGGTAGGCCAATCAATGACCCCAGCAACCTTCTTGGATTGCATTTCTACCCCCTTTTTAGAAACAACCATACCAAGGAAATTGACTTTTTCCTGAGAGAAATGACATTTTTTGGGTTTGATGTACAAGTCATTTTCTCTGAGTCGACGAAGAACTTCCTTGACAATGTCTTTGTGTTGTTCCTTGGTTTTACCGGAAGTGAAGACTAAAATATCGTCAATATAAATTACGACAATGGCATACATGTCATTGAAGATATCGTTAACCATTTGCTAAAAAGTTGGAGGAGAGTTAGTTAGTCCGAAATACATTACTGTGGGTTCATAGGCTCCAATAGGCGTTACAAATGCTGCTTTCCATTTGTCGCCTTCTTTGATTCTGACGTTGTTGTAACCTCAGCGCAAATCCATTGCAGTAAACATGTCAGCATTCTTGAGCCTGTCAATTAGCTGGGAAATCAAAGGTAAAGAATACGAATTTTTAACGGTGCCTTCATTTAAATAGCGATAGTCCATGACCATTTGTTTCTTACCGTTTTTTTTTGGAATAAAGAATATTGGTGCCATTTGAGGAGATTTCGAAGGTTTGATATATCCCTTTTTGAGTTGTTTGTCAATGAATGTGTGAACTTCATCCATTTCAACATCAGATAGAGGGATAACTCTTCCTTTCTTGAGTACGAAATCTTCCTTGAGATCTATTGCATGATCCCATGGTTTCCATAATGGCATTCTTTTGGATTCTTGTTCTGAAAAGACATCTAGAAATTTGTGGTAAGCAACCGGCACTTTTTCTTTTAGTCCTTCTTCTATTGTATGTATAGTAGTGTTTGTAGGAGGGATAGCGATAGGTCCAGAGCCCATAACTTTACAGAAAGAAGTACAACGAGGAAAAGATAAAGTCTTCTTCACCCAGTCAATCTCGGGGTTATGATGGACTAGCCAATCATACCCAATGATCATCCTGTGTATTCCTAATTTAGAAATATAAGCATCTATTACTTTGTAGTGTCCTTGAATCTCCACGATCAGGGTTACCACGTGACAAATCAGTCCGATAGCTCCTTCCGATCCATCTGCGTTATGTACCTTTATTGGACGATCAATATTATAGTAGGAAATGCCATGATGGTGTACATAGTCCTGATCGATGAATGTATGTGAAGCTCCAGAGTCTAATAAGGATGGGAAACGGTGATGTGACCATTGGTCATTAACCTTGCACATAACGACCGTCTCAAACGAAAGTTCTCCACTGAATGACAAAGTCAATGCTCAGTTTAGCGTCACTTTGAGGGGTTTATAAATAAGAGATATTTTTTGTTGTTTGATCAGAGAATTAAGCACACTATTTTCTTCCAGTGCCATGCTCAATTGAGATGCTCTGACGGAGTTTTTATTTAATTTACGTAGTACAGAAGAGATGTTGGAAATTGGGAAATCGGAATCGGTACAGTTAACTAAATTACAAGAAGTATTGTTCGAGCATTGTTCTAGCCACTGACCACCCTCATTGGTCATTGGCTTTGTCCATTTAAAGCCTGGGCTGCTCTTGCCTTAGCTTCTACCTCAAACTTGTTGCGGTAATATGCCTCTGCTTCTTCAGAGACCCATGGTTGAGGTGATCCTTGTGCTGCACTTGGTACTGCTGCAGCTGCAGGAGGGGGAGGAAGGGGACGTCCGGTGTAGTGTTGATTCATTTGGGTTGGTTGGTTATAAAAAACGGCATACTCATTTTCTGCCGGGTATTGCTCTACATAAGAGCTTGAATTCCAATCCCAAATCATTTGCCTCTGTTGAGGCGGACATTGTTGTTGTTGTCGACGGAAGGGGTTACTCAGGCAATTGGGCTTTATGTGCCCTGGCTTCCCACAGTGAAAACAGGTTCTTGTGTCCGTAGATGGTCCAGCTTGCTAGACACCTATTTCCATTGGGGCGCCTTGGCCCGGTTGCATGCCTACCACCATAAACTGAGGAGGAGGAGGGTGAAATTGTTGAGGGGGATACCCTTGGGGAGGAGGAGCGGTGCAAGGAGGGAGAGAAGAACGGGGGATGAATTTGGGAGGACCACATTTGAGCATCATTTGTTCGAAGGCCCTTCCTATGGGCCTATATGCAGCCAGAAGCTCTCCATATTCGTATTTTCTCGATGGGCTGTTCATGTGGCATTTTTCATATATCTTAAAGTCTACTGCTCGCTTGAGCAGGACCGCCACGTGAAGATCGTCGATTTCTGCTTCCTTTCACAGAATGTCGAATTTTTGGAGGAACGTGTCAATTGGGTGACCGTTCTGTTTGAAGGCTTCTAACTTTTTTAAGGCCTCGTGGGCCATGACATCGATTTGGAACTGCGCTTTTATGTCTTTTTGTAGTGTGCTCCATTCTGGCCAGGCTTTTTCTCCTAGCTTGTCTCCATCTGCATTCTTCGAGTCTTTTTCTTCGAGGTAATATTCGAGAGATAGTCTTGCAAAGTCCTTGGCCTTTTCTTCCAACCACAAGAAGACTGCGATCATCAGGATCTCGTTGGATTTCCACTTCTGCGCCGAAATCCAAAGGCACAATTTTATCCACCATGCTCTGAAGGTGGTTCGATCACTGTTCCAGTTTCCTGGGTTGGCAATCTTCTTGGTTACTGACTCTTTTTCCTTCTGGAGGGTTAGTGACTCCAGCCTTGAGACGAGATTGTTGATATCAATTCTAGACATAGTGACAGGGTTTCTTTAGAAGGAAGTGGGGGCGGAGGTATATGCGAAAGTGGGGAATGCTGTGAATGGCAAATGTGGATCGATGTGTGAGGGGTTGGATGAACTTGGGGTTTTGGGTATAGGTCTTGCGCTTTCTGTGCTCTTGAGGTACCTTACTGTCAAGTATCTTGCAACTCGACTCTGGAGCACCGTCAGGGAATAACGAATCGGCGAAGGGATCTATGATGAAGTCGATGGGGGGGAAACTGGAGGAGCTTTACTACAGCTCAAGGGAATACTGCCCTCATCAGTCGTGACGTCACGGGTAATCATGAGAACCCGGGTACACTATCATAGTACCACTGTATGCTCTAATCGACACCCACTAGAGAAAGGGGGCTAGTGCACTATGCCCGACAGCAACTTTATCCTTATTTATAATGCCAGACTAAGCATATATTCAAGCGTTTCGAAAGTGCTTTTCTTTACCCCTTCAAGTGGTGGTCTACTCTTGTCCCTTAATGCTGGGCCTGCATATGAATCCAAATGTTCCCTTAGCTCTGGGATCCGAGCGTTGTGTATAGCAGTCTAATCCAAGTGTTACGAATTGGGATGCCGAAACGATACCACAAGGCTCGGACAAGCTTCGCAGTCCACACAACAAGAACTGGCAGAATGGATCTGGTCGGAAATCTTCTCCATACTATGCCCAACCCTACAATGACTAGATAGTCAAGGCAATGAGTTGTTGGAGGCAGAATACAAATGGATTAGACTGGGGATTCCAGTCGCAAAGTATCTACTTTATATACATGTGAGGAGAGAGCACGGACCAAGCTGTGCGTGTACTATTCTACTATGTAAGGTAATATATGTGTGGGAAAGAATAGATGGAGATTAAAGGGGCTGTGAGAGAAGAGCGGAAATGAAAAGGTTGTGATGTACATGAGGTATGATGTCATATGATGTCATCGGTCTGGACTTGATCATGTGATGATTCCCACAGTCATGTGCACAGTCACATGAGATGAACGATGAAAGTGTAAGGTAGAAAAAGTTTGAAAATTATCCATATTATAACAGTTCCTGGATTCTTAGAACAAGGCTCAAAGGGAATAGTGTCAATGGACACTCATAGGACTTAGTGACTCGAGGATGATTCCAGATATGAGATGCTAGTATTGTGAATAAGATCAAGAATGTAGTACATGAGTGATTTGAGAGACTATTTATAGGAAAGGGTTATGTGCATAGACCAGGCCAGGAAGGGAATTGAACAAAAGAAAAGGTCATAGAAAGAAGAGTGGAGATGAAAGATAAGGAAACGAGTCAGTCGAGGAGGCAAAATGAAATGGAGTCCACGTTAACTAAGAGTAGGTAACTTGTGTTGGAGATATGAGTGGTTCTCCATGTATGATGGTAAGAGTATTCGGAGAAAAGGACGATGTGATGAAAGAGAATGAAAATTGTAACATTACCCCCTTCATACAGTCAAACCCCAGGTTCGACAAGTAGTCCCCGTTCCAGCCAGGCACTAGGCAGAGGGTCCAGAGGTTTGTCCATAAATAGAGGCCACTTGGGATGGGAAAAGACGTTCAAACAGACAATCACTAATGATGTGGCCAGTTTGAGAGCATATGTCACAATTGCGGTGGGGACAGACGTGGTCTGAATGTCCCCAGTTGTGGCAGAAGTTGCATTGGATAGTAAGACAGTGGCAAGCTGGATGGCCTGGGGCGGCAATGCAGCAATGGGGACAAACGTATTCAGGACATTCTTCATGATAGTGACTGAGATGATGGCAGTGAAAGCAAGTGGTGTTAGGTGAGGTGGGATGAATATGAAGGCGTTCCAAACATGGCATGATGCATGTAGGGAAAGAGAGCACTAGGTTCCCATTGGACAAGGGAATCATGCATGCCGCATCTGTGGGAATGGGAATAGTGGGAACCTCGTATTCATCGTTGGATGAGCTTTCAATAGCAGTAGAAGTCTTGGAGGGGGGAGGTGAAGAAATTCTGGAGGAGAGTGGGGGAGATACTGGGAGAGGAATGGTCTAAGGGGTAATGAGAAGGAACTGTTCGACACATTCGATATATGCATCGCGTTGTTCCTGGGGAAGGGAAAGAAAAATATGACAAAAAGTGGGATAAGTGAGGGCAGGAGAGAGGTTTTCGATATAGGAGGCAAATCCATACACATGAAGGACAGTAAGTACATGGTTTGGGAGAGCTCCCAAAGTGAAATGAAGGGCAGAGTCAAAGGAGGATTGAAGTCATTGAGCACGAGCAAGACTGTGAAAGAGACAAATCAATTCATGAGTGATTTCATCAGCTTGATATAATGGATCGTCTTCAAGGATGAATAGAATGGCAGGGGTGTCGAAAACGGCAGAGTATAGAAGATGGGCAGCATTGGTTGGGAGGAACATGGGATAGATGTTGTGGTTGCAGAGAGGGAAGGTCAGTGTGGACTGGGAGGAGAAGGTGATTGAAGAAGAGAGGAAAGACATGAAGGGAAGATCTACCAGTTGCAATGGTAGGGGCAGTAGTTGATTTTACAGAAGCAGGAGTGCTCAACGGTGTGTTTTGGGATGTCAAGGTCAGGGTATTGGACTTGAAGGCATGCTTGAATGAGGGCTTGGTTTACATGGTCGAGAAGGATAAGGAGGGACTGGGGGAGCATTCCTGTCATTAAAGGTTGTGGGTCTTTTTATAGGCGGAGAGAATCAGAGAAGCATGATGGAGATTATATTCTGGTTCCCAGGTATTTTCAGCCAAAGAATATCCTTTCCATGAGGTTAGGAATTTTCGGTGTGAAGCAGGGCCTTTATGAGCTAAGAGGGCTTCGACTTCATATTCTTCTTCCTCATTGATGATGTCAGGTGGGGGGTTGAAGAAGTTTGGGCCATGGGTTTCTGTGAAGTGATAGGGTGATAGAAGAGATGCATGGAAGACATCATGTATCTTTCAGGTACAAGGAAGGCAGAGTTGATAGATAAGAGGAGAGATGATGTGGACGATTTTGAAGGGACCCATCCATTTGGGTGCTAGTTTCTGAGAGGGGAGTTGGAGGTGGAGATTAGTTGCCTCGAGCCACATCTTATCTCCAACTTTCCACGGAGAGAATCTTCGAGAAGATCGGGAGATCATGATCTTTTGAGTGGATTCGTGGATAGCCAGGGCTTCCTTTCTAGCTTCTTCAAGAAGGGAGAGTCGGTTCTCAAGGGCAGGGATAAAGGTCTTTCCGATAAAGGGGTAGGAACGAGGTTCATATCTGTATAGGAGGGAGAACAGGGATTTCTTGGTGGAGCTATGTGGGGCAGAGTTATGGTGAAATTTGGCAAAAGTGAGGAAGTGGGCCCAAGAGGATGGGTTGTTAGCGCAAAAGATCCATAGGTATGTCTCCAATTCTTAATTGGCTTGTTCGGTCTGTCCATCTGTTTGAGAATGATAGGCAGTGGAGAGTTGGACGTCATATTTCAAAAGGCGGGCGAGTTCCCTAGCGAGAGCAGAGGCAAACTGTGATCCACGATCAGAGATGAGCATATCATGTAGGCCAAACATTTTGAAAACAAAGTCAAAGAATAATTGGGTGATTCCGGTGGCATCAATGGTTTTGGAACAAGGGATAAGGATTACCCCCTTTGTAAGGCCATGGTCGACCACGACCAAGATGGAATTGTGGCCCCCAGAAGGAGGAAGGTCAGTAATAAGGTCAACAGAGAGCTGTTTAAATGGGAGGACAGTAGAGGATGGAATGGAACAGAGCGGAGGGGCAGTGGGATGGGTATTAACCTTGTGTTGCTGGCAGACAGCACAACCATCCACAAAGTGTTTAATGAAAGAAGAAAGGCCAGGCCACCAGTAATCCCACTCCAGAATCGCCTTGGTGTGAAAGATACCCATGTGACTGGAGAGTGGGAAGGAGTGGATAGCATGGAGAAGAGCCGAATGGGAAGCAGGAGGAACAAACATGTGACCCTTAAAGTACAGGTGACCGTTATCAAAAGTCCAGTCTGCAAGGGAAGCATGAGAAAGTAAAGGAGAGCTTTTCTTCAGAGCAGCCAGAATGCAAAGGACAAAGGGGTCAGAGGAGGTGGATGAAGAGATGGGAAGAGGCGAGAGTAAGATCAAGGGCATTGATGATGACTGGGTCAGGGACAATGGAGGAGTCGGAATTATCAGAAGAAGTATTGGGGGAGTTCTTGTAAGAGAGGGCATCTGCCGGCCCCATATGAGATCCAGGGGTAACAATCCATTCTATATGGAAATCTTGGAGAAAGAGGGCCCAATGGGCTTGTCAACAAGAGAGTTTTCAGGGATCCTTGATGTAAGAAAGGTTCTTGTGATCGGTGATGATGGAGACAGGAAAGGCGGTTCCCTGGAGGTAGTGTTTCCATTCCAAGAGAGCAAGGATAATGGTGAGTAGTTCATGGTCGTAGATGTCATAGTTGCATTCAGTGAGAGAGAAAGTCTTAGAGAAATATGCACAGGGATGAAGATCACCATTAGCATCTTTCTGCATTAAGACTGCGCCGGCAGCAAGGAGGGACACATCAGTCATGATGGAAAAGGGATGGGAGGTATCAGGAATGGAAAGAACAGGGGCAGAGGAGAAGATTTGATGAAGGGAGTCAAAGGCGTGTTGTTGCAAGGGAGTCCAGATCCAGGGTTGATCCTTCTTGGTGAGGAAGGTCAGAGGGGTAATGACATTAGAATAGTTAGGGATAAACTTTTGATAAAAGTTGGCAAAACCTAAGAAGGATCAAATGCCCTTGACGGAGGTGGGAGGTTTCCAAGAAGTGATGGCAGAAAGTTTCATGGGGTCCATGTGAATCTTTCCCTCTCCAATAATCATGCTGAGGTATTCCATGGTAGAACAGTCAAAGGAACATTTGGAGAGCTTGAGAGAGAGGTGGTGGTCTCACAAGCGTTGAAGGACTTGGCGGATATATTCATGGTGAAGAGAAAGGGAGCCGTGGGTGTGGATACTGAGGTTGTCAATGTAGATCTTTAGCCATTGTTCAGAGATCATGTCGGCGAAAATGTGATTCATAAAGCCTTGGAAGGTGGCAGGACCATTGCAAAAGCCAAAGAACATGACTGTGGGTTTGAACAGTCCGAGGGGGATGATGAATGCTCCCTTCCATTGGTCCTCTTCCTTGATGCAGATGCTGTTGTAGCCCCATCGGATGTCAAACTTGGTGAAGTAGTGGGAGTCCTTCATGTCATCTACCAGTTCGGAAATGAGAGGAAGAGGATAGGCATTTCGAACTGTATGGCTATTCAGGTAACGATAGTCTTGACAGGGTCGGAGAAAGCCATCCTTCTTTGAAACAAAAAAGAATGGGGCAGCTTGGGGAGATTTGGAGGGAACAATACAGCCAGTCTTGAGATGTTCTTCCACAAATGCTTTGCACACTTCCTTCTCTGTCAGGTTGAGGGGATATACTTTGGCTATCTTGGGTATGAAAGTGTCGCGTAGTTCAATGGTGTGGTCATAGGATTGATGAGGAGGGAGTTGATCATGGGTCTTATTGGAAAATACATCAGCAAAGTCAGAGCAAAAGTCAGGTAGGGAGATTTCCTTGGGTTTCTCAGTGAAGGCTAGTTTGGTGGAGATGGTTGTTTTGTTGATGGATTCAGCAGAGGAGGTATGACAGAAGGGATTATGCAAGGACCATGGGGTGGAGAGGTTAATGGAGAAGGTGGACCAGTCTATGCAAGGGTTCCATTTCTGGAGCCATGGCATTCCAAGGATGATCTGAGGGCAAGATAGGCAGACAACCATAAATCTGACGGAGTCGGAAAATGGACCAGAGGAGAAGGTGACTATGGTTGTCCATTTGATGGTTCCCTTAGTGTTGGGTGTACCGTCAACATTGTATGCCGTGACCAGAGAAGTGACTGGGGAGAGTTTGAAGATTCCTTTTGGAAGAAGGCAAGAGTCCAGGAAATTTCTGCTTGCACTGGAATCGATGAGGGCTGAGGTGTCAACGTTTTGTTTCAGACCATGTAGTGTTATGGGGAGGCACATGGTTCAATTGCTAGTAGGCACTACAAGTACATGGTTCAACATAAGGGAAGGAGACATTGTGGCGGCTTCCCTTCTCAAAAATCCCATGCCTTCAAGATTCCTGGAGTGTAGATGGTTGTGATTTCTTCAGAGGGTTCTTCATAGCATATCTTCAGGACAGAGAAGATGTTGGAGTCACTTTTCCCTGAGGTTCTCAGGGAATTGATATACTGGTCTAACTTGGACAAGGTAGGAGTTTCCTTGGGAGGCAGAGGAGGGGTCACATCAGAGGTACAAATGTTTTGTTTCTGGGGAGGAGTGGAGGACGAGTTGGATCATAGAAATGGGTTTCGACAGTTCGAGGAGTTGTGTCCCTTCTTTCGGCAGTGGAAACATAATCCTTCTCAGATGCATTGGGCTCGTTCAGGGGAAGTGAGTTTTGACAGGGTGGTACTGTCAATGTCCATGGCATTGGGGTCCTTGGTCACAGGGCGGAAGGAGGAGGGTTGGAATTGTCCACTCCTCAGGGCTTGGATCCTCATTTTCTGGGCATGGAATGTCTTTGCTCGTTCAATCCATTTCTCAATGGTATCAGGGATGGGGGACATGGAGAGGATCATTGTGGTGATTTGTTGGTCAAGCCCAAGGGAGAATTGATCAATAAGGGTGATGTCATCGGTGATTCCAGCCTTGCTCGACAGATTTTGAAAGTCGGTGACATATTGCTGAAACCCGTCATTTGTGATTCCATCTGAACCTTTGGAGGACTTCTGGACAAGTTTAGATAGATCAAGTCGAGTGGTGGCCTTGGTGTCGAAGGGATAGAAGGTTGTTTCAAAGTTCTCCACGAACTTGTTGAAGGTCTTTTCTTTGGTGTCAATGAGGGGGTTGTTGAGTTTGTCATACCACATCTCAGCGAAGGATGCTCCTCATCCCTCACTCATCTTGTTCAGGGTAGTGGTTACTTTTCCTTTGTCGGTGGTATACAGGGCAGAGTTTAATGTAAAGTAGGCCTTCATGGCCTTAATCCATCAAGGGGCATTGTCAGATTTTCCAGAGAAATCAGCAGGGAGGGCTGCCTTAAGCTCGGTGGCGCAGGTTGACATCTTTGGTGCAGGTGGTCTAGGGTTGGTTGGAACTTTGGGTGGTGCTGGGGTTAGACTCGAAGAAAAAGGTGGACTAGACCCTGCAAATGGAGGACTAGGTCTGGCGAAGGGCAATGGTGTGCTAGACGCTGCTTAAGGGGGAGAGTCGACTTCTATGTCACTCAGTGGGTTGTTGAGGACTCGGATGCTTCATTGGAAACTCATGGTGATGATGGGGAGGTCCTTCACTTAAAGAGGTGGGACCAAGGTTATTCTCGATTTTTTGTTACACGTAGTGTACAAAGGTGGA
The DNA here is from genome assembly GCA_038093775.1 of Butyriboletus pseudospeciosus. Lineage (NCBI taxonomy): Eukaryota > Fungi > Basidiomycota > Agaricomycetes > Boletales > Boletaceae > Butyriboletus > Butyriboletus pseudospeciosus. The sequence continues at coordinate 2,858 of JBBPSW010000134.1, read as the reverse complement.
ATCTGACTACTAGTTATCTCTCTAGGCAATGCTCACGAAGAGACCAACTTCTGGAAAGCATAATGTTCCTGGATTCTTAGAACAAGGCTCAAAGGGAATAGTGTCAATGGACACTCATAGGACTTAGTGACTCGAGGATGATTCCAGATATGAGATGCTAGTATTGCGAATAAGATCAAGAATGTGTTACGACTCTGCTCTGTTACGACGCAAAGAAGTTCCACAGGGCTCGGACAATCTTGCAGGGTACACGACTCCTGGCAGAACGGATCTGGTAGGGAGCCTTGGTCCTTAATTCCAGTAGAATCTAAATCACCCTACAATGGCCAGATGACCAAGGCAATGAGTGACCGATAGGAACAAATGGATTAGACTGAGGAATCAGTCGTCAAAGTGTCTACCTTTATATACATGTGAGAGATGAGCACGGACCAAGCTGTGCGTGTACTAAACTATCTAAGTATAGTAATAGTTCGTGAGAGAAAGACGGAGATTAATGAGTCATGGTGTACATGAGGTGTGACGTCATATGATGTCATAGTTCTAGACTATGATCATGTGATGAGTCATGTGATAGTTCTCACAGTCACGTGCTGTAACTCGTAAATCTGAGTTGAAGTGAAAAGTTAAGTACGAAATGGAAAAGTTTGAAAATATTCTATCTCATAATACTATCCCCGTTTTAGGACTCGTATTCCAGACGAGTCGTAGTTTGGTGGACGTTTGTGAGGTTTTCGAAGGAAGAAAATAGAGAAGCGAAAGCGGCGAGAGACATTCCACATAATTTACGAGGTGCTGAAGGTTGTTTTTTATGGAAATCTTTTACAGCGTCTGGCGCCGTATTGCGAATGTCTTCAGATTCCCAGGTACGATCGGATTCATCGTAACCTTTCCAGTGCACCAGGTATTCTAATTTTCCATTTTTCATTCGAGATGCTGCGATGTATTCAATCTCGAATTGTTCTTCGCCTTCTTCGTCAATCTCGATTGCATCAGGTCAAGATTTAGGTTGTCCCGGTAAAGTTTCACGATAGGGTTTGACACGTGAAATGTTTACGGTTGGGTGAATGTGGACACGGGAAGGAAGGTTGAGAGTGACGGCGTTAGGAAGGACCTGAGTGATGGCGTAAGGTCCTATCCATTTTTGGGTTAATTTTTTCGCCGTATATGGAAGTTTTAGATTTTTTGTGGATAGCCAGACTTGCTGACCAATAGAATATTCTGGAGCTGTTGATCGTGTTTTATTGGAAGAGGTGATCATCCTCTCTCGTGTTGCTTCCAGCGCGCTTTCGATTTCTTTATGGCTTCGTCCAATCTCTTTTGCAAAGCCGGTTAATCTTCCTTCAAAACCCATGCGTGGTGCATAGTTTCGAGTTACATGGAAGGGAATTTCACCGGTTGCACTTGTCAACGAGTTGTTGTGAGAGAATTGAGCCATTTTCAACCATTCTGCCCATTCGTTTTGTTTCTTCCCTACATAGGCGCGGAGATATTGTTCCAGATCTCGATTAACGCGTTCTGTTTGGCCATCGGTTTGTGGATGATAGGCCGTAGAGATTTTTTGAGTAATACCGAGTAGCTTGCAAAGTTCTCGGGTAAACTCTGAAACGAATTGTGGGCCTCTGTCCGAAACTAACGTATTGGGGAGTCCGTGCGTACACCATACGTGGTCTCTAAATAAGATAGCCAAGTCCTTTGAAGAACAAGTATCATAGGTAGGAATGAAAACGACTTCTTTAGAAAATCGATCTACGATTACGCAGATAGCCGTGAAATTGTTCGATTTAGGTAATCCTGTTATAAAATCGACAGATAGATCTTCCCACGGTCGACTAGCGACGGGGAGAGGTAGAAGTTTTCCTGCCGGTGCTTTTTGCTGTCCCTTCGTGAGGGCGCACACTTGGCAGTGATCTACGTATTCTTTTACATCTTTTGTGACTCCAGGCCAAGAAAAATGACGAGTAAGAGTATGTAGAGTTTTTGCTTGTCCACCATGGCCTGCTATTGGTGAATCGTGGCATAAAGTAATGAGATCTGTACGTAAAGGAAGAGGAACGTAGATTTTGTTGTTTTTATTTTTGAAAATAGATAGCTCAGAATAGTAAAGGAAATTGTCTATTTCGTCTAGGTTCATTTTTTCTGATTCTTTTTGTAGTTTTTCGAAGAATGGGGAAGATAGTTCGACAGAATTTATGAAAATAGAAGATGGAAGAACTGTAATGTTCTGATTATGGTCTTGCACTGCATCTCCATGATCGGGTCTTCTAGACAAAGCGTCAGCTCTGCCATTCGTCGGTCCAGGTTTATAGATAAGTTTGTAATTGAACTCTTGTAATAAAGCATGCCAGCGTGCTTGACGTCCTGAAAGAGTTTGTGGCTTCTTCCAGTATTCTAGGTTCTTGTGATCCGTCCAAATTTCAAATTCGGTTCGACCTAGAAGGTAATGACGCCATTCTGTAAGAGCACGTATAATTGCAAGCAATTCTTTATCATAAACCGGATAGTTGCGCTCTGCGCTGTCAAAGGAGTGAGATATAAATGCGACTGGTCTCCAATTACTGTCGTCGCATAGGGTTGAGAGCACTGCTCCCGTAGCGATGTCCGAAGCATCGGTTTCTACTCGTACTTCTTGTTTCTGATTTGGGTATGCGAGTAGAGGTGCTGTCGTAAAGGTTTTCTTCAGCTTTTCAAAAGCTTGCTGTTGGTCGTCTCCCCAAATAAACGGTTGGTCTTTCTTGGTTAGGTCGTTGAGGGGTCGTGCCATGTTCGCGAAATCCTTGATGAAGCGCCTGTAATAGTTACAGAGTCCTAAGAAACCTTGTAGATGTTTTAGTTTAGTGGGGATGGGCCAATCCATG
>JBBPSW010000133.1:0-13368 GCA_038093775.1 Butyriboletus pseudospeciosus | reverse complement strand
TCGGATGTCGACGCAAAGATCACGGATTACGAGAACAAACTCCGAGACTTAAAGGCCGCGTTTTTGGAAGGAGTTACACTGCAGTCTGGTGTCACCGTCTTTCGTATGATGAATTTTGTGCAGAACACAGGTAGGTTCTAGTCCCTGAGATTGCGGTGAGATATTCAGGTGCTCGGGACACAGCTGAATCGATAGACTTGAACGACATGCCCTATGCAGCTGGCGCCAGATACGTGGAGGAGAAGGGGTGTTTGCCCGGGACCCGCGAATATCTCATCGAAGAGATTTGCGCCATTCTTAACAATCCCGACAAGGATGCCCCACGAATATGCCTGCTGACGGGCGTCGCCGGGTCAGGCAAATCGGCCGTTGCCCACTCGATTGCTCGATTGTATGACGGGCAAGAGAGGTTGGGCTCGTCGTACTGCTTCCTCCGTAGTGATGTCACGAGACGCAACCCGCAAAACTTTTTCAGCACCATCGCCCTCGATCTCTCCGACCACGATCCTCAATACAAGGCCGAACTCTGTCGGATTGTGAAAAACAATCGATCGCTTCGCACGTCCACATCCATCTCAGAGCAAGTCAGGCGATTCATCATTGATCCCAGCAAGCATCTCCATACCATTGGGCCCCTGATTATTGTAGTGGACGCCATCGACGAGAGCGGGGAGCTATCTAATCGCGAAAAACTTTTGCACGCCATCTATGAGCAAGTCGCTGAAAATAACCTCCCCACTAATCTTCGCTTCCTCATCACTACTCGCCCAGAGCACGACATCCTCGCTGCACTTCCGCCTGGCCCACAGATTGTCCATAAACAGATGGGTGACATCGCCCAGGATATCGTCGATAAAGATATTAAGAAGTTTGTTCTCCACTCCCTACATCAGTACACCGAGCTCGAATCTACCTGGCCGAACCAGGAATGGTGTCAACTACTTGTCCGCCACTCTCAGCACCTCTTCCAGTGGGCGTCCACCGCATGCAAGTTTATTGAAGGGAATGGTGCCATTGGTTTCAACATATGCGAGCGGCTCAAAATACTCTTACAACGCAAGAACGACGTTGGCGTCCACCCTCTAGACGAGCTATACCGGACCATACTGGGTCAACTGTTTACCTCGGCTAAATCCCAACACAGGTTTCAGGAGGTAATGGCCGTTGTGCTGGTGCTCAAAGAACCGTTGTCCCTTACTTCCCTCTCTGCTCTCTTCGATCGCGACACGCATATCCGAGACATCATCAAACCCATGGGATCATTGCTAGACGGAGCTCTGAACGAGCAAAAGCCCATTCGCCCACTTCATACCTCGTTCCGTGACTTTCTATTAGATGACACTCGTAGTTCAACTTTTCATGTTAACCTCCTACCCCACCATTCTCTCCATCTTGGACGTGCATTAGTTGCATGTATGCGACACAAGCTCAAGTTCAACATCTGCGACCTCAAGGACTCTCGACTCCGTAACACTGCAGTCCCCGACTTGGCGAATCGGGTGACCACGGCCATTCCCCCCTACCTTGCTTATTCATGTCTGTATTGGATGGACCATGTACAGGCTACACAGTGTACCCCGGAGTTGTTGGACGAGGTCACTTCCTTCTTCAAGAACTTCTTCCCCTTCTGGCTTGAGGCCATCAGCCTTCTCTCCCTCTCCTCCCCTGTGTCCTGTGCCCTGGCTGCCCTAGGAACATGCAGTATCCTAAAACAATGGGCCAAGGTATGATTAGAAACTGTGATGGCTGATGAATATTGAGCATAAAATTACCAGGGCCATGAGATTGCCAGTCTTGCAACAGAGGCAATTCAATTCATCCAGCTGTTTGCTCCCATCATCAGAGAATCCACACCCCATGTCTATTTGTCAGCTTTGCCCCAGACACCCTCCAGCTCCCCACTCTCCCAACTGTGGGCAAACAACCTCCAAAATCATCTCTCAGTCACCTTGGGTCATCCAGCTGGTTGGCCAGGAGAGGTTCACACTTTACAGGGGCATACAGATCATGTCCTGTGTCTTGCCTATTCACCTGATGGCAGTCAAGTTGTCTCTGGCTCAGCAGACATGACCATTAGGATTTGGAATCCAATCACTGGACAGTGTGTGGCAGCTCCATCTCAAATGCACACTGCTAGGATCAGCTCAGTTGCATATTCCCCTGATGGCTGTCATGTTGTCTCTGGTTCAAGAGACAAAACCATTATGGTCTGGGATGCAAAAACAGGACAACATATTGCAGGTCCATTCCAGGAACACAAGCAAGCAGTCATCTGTGTTGTCTATTCACCTGATGGTGAACACATTGCCTCTGGTTCTGATGATAAAACCATCAGGATCTGGAATGCAAGCACTGGACACTGTGTGGTTGGGCCGCTCCAAGGTCACAGTGGTTCAGTCAGCTCCCTTGCCTATTCTCATGATAGTTGTCAAATTGTCTCTGCCTCTTATGACTCCACCATTAGGATTTGGAATGCACATACTGGCCAGTGTGTGGCAGATCCATTTCAGGAACATGATAATAGAAGCTGGATCCATTCTATTGCCTATTCCCCTGATGGCAGTCACATTGTCTCTGGTGCAAGTGATGGCACCATCATGATTTGGAACTTGACTACCAGGCAATGTGAGGCAAAGATATTTCAAGGGATTAATCATTCAGTCTGTTCTGTTGCCTATTCTCCTGATGGCAGCCATATTGTTTCTGCCTCTCCAAACTTCACCATTATGATTTGGAGTGCAGACAATTCCCAGTGTGTGGCAGGTCCATTACAGGGGCACACAGCTCCAGTCACCTGTGTCACCTACTCACCTGATGGGGGCTACATCATCTCTGGCTCTTGGGACAAGACTATCAGAGTTTGGAATGCAAACACAGGTTATCCTGTGGCAAGTACCTCCCATGGTCACACAAACAGGGTTACCTCTGTTGCCTACTCTCCTGATGGCAACAACATTGTCTCTGGTTCTCTTGACAACACCATCCAAGTTTGGGATGCAACCACTGGTCAATATGCTGCAGGTCCATTCCTTGAAGGCCAGAAACAATCAATCTACTCTGTCATCTATTCACCTGATGGAAGTCATATCATCTTTGGTTCTGGGGCCAAAACCATTGGGACTTGGGATCCAGCCACTGGTCAGTGTGTGGTAAGTGAGAGAGCCTCATTTGACACACACACAGAGACAGTCCTCTCTGTTGCCTGCTCTCCTGATGGCAGCCATATTGTCTCAGGCTCTCAGGATGGGACCATGAGGATTTGGGAAGCATATACTGGCAAGTGTATTGGAGATCCACTCTTGGGGCACACTAGTTGGATCTACTCTGTTGCCTATTCACCTGATGGTAGTCACATTGCCTCTGGTTCAAAGGATGACACCATTAGAGTTTGGGATTCAACCACTGGACAATGTGTGGTAGGGCCATTTGAGGGGCATACTGATGCTGTTCAGTCTATTGCCTATTCACCTAATGGTAGCCACATTGTCTCTGGTTCACGAGACATGACCATTAGAGTGTGGGATGCAGTCACTGGACAATGTGTGGCAGGTCCATTCCAAGGGCATACAGACTGGATTTTATCTGTTGCCTACTCACCTGATGGCAACCACATTATCTCTGGCTCTGAAGACAAGACTATCAGGATTTGGGATGCAAACACTGGAAAATGTGTGGCAGGTCCATTCCAGGGGCACACAGGGCCAGTCAACTCTGTGGCTTATTCTCCTGATGGCAGCCATATTGTTTCTGGGTCCACAGACCTCTCCATCAAAATATGGGCCCTCCAAGACCTCATCTCCTTTGGTGAAATGCATCAAAGGGAAGATGGCTGGATTGAACTTGGTAATGGTGCTTGCTATTGTTGGATACCTTCGTGGGCTAGGCATGCTTTTTATCTCCCTGTCCACACTTTAGTTGCATCTTCACATCAAATTTACCAATTTGATTTTAGCAATTTCGTGTATGGAGAGTCCTGGACATTATGTTGGAAATGATTTTCATGTTCATTCATAGTCATACCATTTCATGATATTTTTCCTAGTACATTTCACTGTTATACCCATCGAGTTTACGCACCAAGGTACATACAAAATGTTAGGTGGTAGTCTGAACCCGGACCACCCAGTACGAAATTTAGTATTTGTTGGATTGTCTGTCGTGGTGGGGTATGTCCGACACGATCCTCATTGTCGGATTTGCAGCTGAATCGACGTGAGGTGAAACATTCATAGGCTGGATTATAGGTTCAGTCAGCTCTGTATGCTTTCGGCATGACGGAGTTTGCTGAAGTTAGTTAGACAATGTTTGCAGAGTGTGGTGAACACTAGAGACAATTGCGGAACGTACATGACTCCCTCGTATCGCCTACAAATTTTGATTGCTCCCGCCCCGGCCTTCGTTCCAGCAGAGCTTGTAGTGCGGCATCCCGTTCAGGGTTAAACATGACCTCAACTCTGGCGGATGGAGAATGGCCTGAATCACACATGGCACCGAAAAGATCCATGGGACATCAGATCGTGTCTTTACCGGCCTTCATCGAGTTTCTCATCTCAGGTTAGATGTGACGATAATCGAATGCATCATTCGGTTCAATCTGAATACTTCATATCTTCCGTAGACAATTCGACCAAAGCTTCCTCAAGAGCGAGCGAGCGAACATGGTAAGGTTTTAAAGGCACTGCGCAGCAGGTCTAGTCGACGTTTACCGTCACATCGGCATAGTGCAAGGCAGGAACGTTGGATGCCTGGCAGCGACGTCACATAGGTATCCGCTAGACTGATGGGTACTCACTCCGGCAACAGCAAAGCCGGCGACGCCGATGCTCGCCTCACCCGCAGGGGCGGCGCTGCCAGCGGGGATTGTCACGGTGATGTTTTGGTAGACATCTCCTGTCGGGCCGGTCGCCGGGGCATAGGCAACTTGTCCGAGCACGGTTCCGAGCCCTGCGCTGGGCCCAGATGCAGGGCATCCGGTGGTAGGGCAGGAGAGGAAACCGAGTACGATAAAGATCCAGTCGAGGTTCTCGGGGTAGCTCTAGGGGAGTGAATGAGTGAGGTCGGTGACGTAGGATGAATAATTAGGCTCACGGGAAACCTGACCTCGATGGTATAGTCGAAGCCCGGGCTGACCGAGGCTCCATTAACTGGGGAGTTGACAATGATTGTTTGGCAGAAGGCAGAAGCCGAGAAGAGTGCGAGGGTGAGAGAGGCTTTGAAGAAGTGCATCTTGTTCTGGGGAGTAGAATGGCTAGCAAGAAATTGCATAAGGAGGACTTGTTCTCCTTTATATGCATTTAAACACGATGATCCCACGAGCTGAGGGTCCACGTTGCGCAAAGAATCACATTCACCTGCGTGCATTTCGTCTGAAGCGGAGCTCGCACAGAAATTTCTACCTCGCATTAAACTTTGGGGAATGACGTTGGCCCGGGCCCCATACGATTTTTATTGCTTCTCGATCTGGGTAAAACACACTGTTAATCTTTTCTCGGCGACATGCTCACAGAATGAAATGAACAATGAATGTGAGGCTATCCTTTGAAATAAATTAGCAAAAATATATTCCGAAGGGAAAACTTGATGTCCTGCTCACTTATTTCAAGTTTGGCAGCGTGTTTAGCTTGGTGCCCGACATTGATGTGTCACGTGAAGCGGCACTACGAATGAGCAGCAACGGTCATAGCCGAAAGCCCTTCGAAGTGCAGGCGACATGGACATGACCACCCTCGCGTTCGAACAGCGAGGCAGCGAATGAGTGGATATCCGCACGTCAATTCATCGCCTATTACACGGGAATTAGATCGGGGACCATATACAAACGCATCTCCGCAGCGCCATCTCCACTGGCCAAGTAAACTGCACACAAAGTAATGAGAGTCAGAGTGCGGATATTGACGGAGCATTTCATGGCCAACGTTTGTCTTCGTAGCAGGCATAACATTGTTAGTTCCGACAATGCAAGAACAAGTTCAACATCACCTGACTAGGCTATTTTTACATAACAAATGTTATGTGAATCAATGCAAGCGTATCATACGCCCGACTGGAGTTTGCTCCCTAAGATTAGGTTGCACTCTTTGTATATTGGAAACGTCGAACGAAGCATCTCAATAACACCAACCTTTGTTAGAGCCAGGCCTGGTTCGCCAATCATCTCTTTCAGGTGATTCCAACTTGCAATATTATCATGCACCGACCATTGTCTGATGCATTGTATCTACGATCGTGCCTTGGAAACGCGGTTGGACTACCTTGAGAATAATGCGCCATCGGAAGAGACTTATTGAAATGGTCGGTAGTGGCTCTGGGAAGAGAATATGGTAATTGGATTACATACCAAGACTAATCAGCACTGAGATCATGTAGATGGCGGCCTGAGATTGCTCGCACAGATTCATCTTTTTGATTGCCACCAGTCGGGAGTGACAGAATACGAATTCCTAGATGGCGGCCCGATGTAGTACAATATGTTAGTTAGGCGCACGATAGTGATAAATACCAAATATTACCTCAGCTGCTGCATAAGTTGGGCGAAAGTGACTGAGGTGTCAGTTAGTCGGAGAGGAAACTCGTATGCTATGGGCGGAGATATAATCGTACCAATTCTGTGGCCTCCGATGTATGTAGGTGGTCTGAAGATCCAAACGAAATATTGGCGGCCAACTCCGGAAACTCGAAAAGCTCTGGAGTAACTCTTAGCATTGGAGGTAACGGAAGTGGTCGTATCCTATCACAAACCTTTGAGTAGAGTCAGATCTGAAACTATGTTCGGACTCTATGGCACTTGTGACGAGGTCGGAGTCAGCAACGGTCAGAAATGAATGTTTGATTTGATTTGCTGTGGTAACTTTGTAACGTACTGGACGATTCTTGAAGTGATCCTGTAGCTCTCTTCGATGTTTTCGATTAATTATGGCATTCATGCGCCTATCATACAAAGTATTGCATGGTACCCTGAAAGTCGAGGTGGGTACAACAGGTCAGTAGCGAATACAACAAGAGAAAATGTAAAGAAAGGAGGAAAAGCGATGACACAAGCTAGACACTCACCACTTTCCTCGTTTGCATACCCTTATCCCGTTCATTCTCCTCCGCAGCACCGAACACCGTGAAAAATCTTCCGATCTCTCCGCCATTCACAACCTTGGTCCCACCCTCATCGTTGCTCAAGCCACCATCACTGTTCCCTCTCCCTCTGATCGTTAAAATACTGGCCATATTCCCACATCGATAGCAGTAATTAGGTGCACTCCATACCGTAACAAGTGATTCATCAAACATATATTTGTAGCCTTCTTGAACAAGCTGGTGGGCGCGGGCTATGAGTGTCAGGTCATTCGTGTGGTTGAACTGTTGTGGTTAGATGTAAGCTTGGAGGGAAGTATTAGGAGAAATAAAGAAATGATTCATGAACCTCCTGGGTGACATTTCCCCCAAACAACCATCCAGCACCCCGTGGACTGACAGCCCATGTTTCGATATCTTCCGGGTCCGACCACATGAGATCTACGCCATGGGGTATGAGGGACACACAGGCGGGCAAACACAGAAAACACAAACCGCAAAAGGCACCCTCATGTGGAATTTCTTGGGCACGCGACAAGACTCGTACTTGATCCAGTGTGCGTATGTCAGGTGAGAGTCCGCCGTGTACACAAAGTATCTCTCCATCAATAATCTATTTCGGTTAGTGCATGCGGGAGGACAAGTTCGTCAAGCTATGTGTGAGATGGGGCGGGAAGACTCACTTACAGCAGCAAGGTTTAGATAGTCAAAAACATTACAGCAAGCTTTCCAAACGGCAGCACTACCATATTTTTGTTGGCATTCGTCTGCGGTATGTTAGGCAGTCGTCTCTGAGTGAGAGATCGATACGAACCGTAAAATCCGTAAACTTGTGTTATCTGTCGACTCTCGTGATTGCCGCGGAGGAGGGTGACCTTGTCTGGGTACCTGGACGAGCATGAGTGGATGGCAAGTGGTAATGAGGATTCCTCACCTTGCTTTGAAGGCTAATAAGAGGGATACTGTCTCAAGACTGTAGTGACCACGATCCACAAAATCGCCCTGTCACCACGAATGATAGATATGCGTCGAGCGTGTGTTCCACGATCACCGCAATACGGCAATGAAGCAGAGAGATGGCCATTAAGCATCGACCATTTCACCGAAAGCGACACCTACGTGCCATAAAGATGTAACTCGTCTCGGGAACCTTTCCGCCCTTCCGCAAAAGTTCGAGGAGGTCCCAGAATTGGCCGTGAATGTCACCACATATCGTGACTGGAGAAGAAACAGGCTGGATATTGGACTCTTCCATGAGAATACATCGAACGGTGTCGCAGAGGACTTTCATGTCCGCCTCCGGGAGATGTTGGCAGGACATGAGCTGGTCTATCCATTTGTCGGGGTCGTATGTCATGGTGGTGGTGAGCGTCGTCGGCTGGGCGAGCGGAGCAGGCTCAATGTGGGAAATCCCGAGGGTGCTCGTCACCAAACACGACGCGCTCTGCAGCTCCTTCGCCGGCAGCGATACCCACCATGCAGCTGCTACGGTGTCTCCTCACACTGTCTGTATCCACGCTCACCGCATGGGCCATCCACGAATCCGAAGTCGGCATCGTCGACTGGTACACGAAGCTCGTCGGTGTCCCCCTCTACACGACCCAACTCATCAAGCCCGTGTTTCGCGACGACCTCGTCCTCACTGCTACTAGTAATAACGTGCTGGCAGCTCTCAATGCTACTGATGGCAGCATAGGTCTGCTCGGTTTTGTTTTCTGTGTCAGCGTCCATGACCCCGATTATTGCAGTGTGGAGAAGTATACACGACGCTCAGGATGCTATCATGGGGTTCAAAGTGCACGAAGACAGTATGTCGCCTGGGTCCACGTCGTTAAGAGCGCCGTTACTAATGCTACCTCAGACTTATACGCCCTCTCTGGGCCCGCAGGGTCCACCCTGCGCGTCTACGATGTATCGACAGGCGACCTCATTCATGAAAAGCGACTGCATAACCCTGATGAGGGCATAATACACGACCCACCCACTCTTGGTATCGCGTTGACGTTTGCCCGTGCTCAGGGTGGGACTCAGGCAATCATCCTCACGAACGGAGACACTGTTCAATGCATCCAGTCCGCTACAGGAGAAACGATATGGCACTGGAGGTCTCCGGACGAGGGGTAAGTGGAAGAGCGCGCGCACAATTCCACCTTGACATTGATTCTTCCAGGTCCCTCGTGATGTACACTTACATCTATCCCGATATCCATACGTCGGCGGTCTACGTCGCAGGTTTCGCAAAGTCCGAAAAATCATATACGCTCCATGTCACGACGCTCGATTTTGCCACGGGTGAACTCATCGCTAGCGTAAACGTACCAGTCAGCATAAAGAACGCGTTGACTGATTTCCTCTTGTTGGGCCCATCGCGAGTTGGGTCTCCTTCGACTACGAGCACGCGCTCCGATGCATCTGGACCCTCTCTGGTCTGGCTTTCTCCTTCGTCGACTGCATCCAACGCCCCTCTATCTCTCTTCTCGGCTCCGCTTTCTCCCTCTCTCAAAGGCAAAGTTCTGACTATTCCCAATGCCTCGTACAAGCGCATCCAAGACGTCGGCCTCTCAGACAATGGATTGTTCATGGCTTTCCAGGATGACGGCGTTGCAGAGGTCATGGGTTATGAGACCAGCGGATCGCCAGTAGGAGTAGTATGGGACTTTGGTGATGTGGTGAGCCGCATCCTCCTGATAAAAGTTGAAAGGGAAATTCTTAATGTCATATGCTGAACGAAACCTACACAGACACCATCCGCATCCACCTCAGGGTCGCACTTCGCTGGTTTGCTGAACGGATACGGGAGGCCATGTATAGGCAAGATTGCTTGGTCTAACGTTCATAACGTGAGTTCCGTCCGCCCCTTTCGAATACGATCTGATTGGGTGAATCAAACATAGCAAGCGATTCATCAAGTGTTCGAGGCAAACCTACAGGAAGGTAAGGGTCAGGTGACAGGCTTCGCGTTCCCCTTTGAAACCAATGAACATGGAACCATCAGACATGTATGTGCTCTTCGGTTCGTCCTTGTACTCGGTATCGAATCCTACATTTGTGTAGTTTGCGTTCTTACACTCTTCCCCCGTTTCTTCCCAAACGAACGAGACCTCCGACAAGCTCCTTCTTGTCACTTCAACAGGATCTCTCCAACTCTGGGATCGCAATGTGCTTCAATGGGTACGCGAAGAATCCCTTGCAACTGTACAAACTGCTACCATTGTCGAGCTCCCGCCTACAAAAGACGCGGCGGTGGGCGGCGTAGGAGTTGGAGGCAGGAGCGAAAAATTTTGGAGCAAGATTGCAAGACAGATTGGGGATACCAAGGTGGGATTGCACCTCCGCGTCGAGCCACATCGCCGATCCTTGCGTTGATCCATATGTCCCCAGAACTTGCCCCACTACATCATCCATTTTGTCACGCGATTCGTGACTGGCTCCTATGCATCCCCATCTTCTCCCATATCTGTAGATTCCTCTAGTTCCTCTACATCGACCATACCCCACTTTGTCCCAAACCGTTCGCCTGCTTCGTCCAAAATACTCGTCCGTGATCCTTTTTCATTCCGCCAACTTCTTATCACTTCGACTGCGCACGGGAAACTCTTTGCATTAGATGCCTCAACGGGTGCGATTGTATGGAGTCGAATTCTCGGACTTGGGTGGGCCAGGCAGGTGGGAGGGAGGATTGTGCCTGTAAGGGCGTTCGCGGTACGCAGGACTGAGCTAGGAGCGGAAAATGGAGTCCCCGAGGACCGAGAAGGGATTGCGTTGGTCACGCAGAGAGTCGCTGATAACGTGCGTACCCTTTCTATTTGCCTTCTCGCTAAGGTTTTGCTGTCTTGTTGACTTTGAAACTGGATAGTCTTTGGTGGATACTGTTATTTTCCACTTCGATCCTGTAACTGGGGAGAATATCAAGACCGACACGTCTACAGATCGCGATACCGAAAATCCCCGTGTCGACGTTAAAGGTGCTGATGGCAGATGGGTTAGCCCTTTGGAAGGCGTGGATGCAATTGCCGGGCCATCGATAGATGTGTTCCTTATGCCAGATGGCAAGGATACGATTGGGATGTTGGACGAGTTCTTACAGGTCAGTTCGATCTGAGTTGTTGTATCTGATACATATCCTCGTCTAACTATACCGACCAGGTTCAACTTTACCCTGACACCCCTGCCACACGCGCCTCCCTCACATCACTAGCCCCGCAAGTTTACCTCCCATTGCGAGCCGGTACACAAGTCCTTGGCCATCAGCTTGGTCTAGACGACAAGCTCTCGTTGTTCCATGTTGCCTTCTCGACATGGGGTGTGTCCTTTGGCGAGGACGAAGAGGTGGCCACAATCATTAAGAACGCCAACAAGGGCCGCGAGGTCGCGAGTGTAGGACGGGTGAAAGGGGACAGGAGCACGTTGTACAAATATCTCAATCCCCACCTGGGCGTGGTGATCTCTGCTCCGAAGCGCGCTTTCTCACCTCCTTCACGCACCTGTGGTTTGTACGTGGTCGACACTGTCAAAGGCACCGTGTTGTACCATGTCTCGTTGCCTGCTGTGGACGGAAAGTGCGACATCCAAGTCGTACTAGACGAAAACTGGCTGGTGTATTCGTATTATGATGCCGGTACCGAGGTTGGCGAGGCGAAGGGTTACCGTATCGTTTCAGTAGAAATGTACGAAGGATATGGGCCGGACGAGAAGATTTCGAGGTGCGTGCACATTCAGCGCATGTCTTGACCGTTTGGGGATAGGGATTGACACTGACGAACGCATGGCTATTCACAGCTCGGACATTACCTCATACTCAAACAAGACCACCGAGTTTTCAGTATATGAACAAGCGTTTGTGGTACCGCATGGCGTTACTGCCATCGCAACGACGATGACTAAATTCGGAGTGTCGACCAAGGATATAATAAGTGGGTCATGTTCAGTGAATCGCATGTTCCAGGGATTCCTCACGTCTCATCTTGCGTAGTATCAAGTCGAAAAAACAGCATCCATTCTATTCCGCGTCGTCTTCTGAACCCGCGCAGACCAAAACGAAAACCAACGAGCGAAGAAGCGGAGGAAATGCTCGTGCAATACGACCCCGCACTGCCGGAAGACGGGCGGCTCGTGTTATCCCACTACTACGAGGTTCGTCTCCGTCATGGTGTTTTCTTTATCTCACGATGGATCGGTTGACGATCTCGACAGGTGGCTGACGTGCGTCAGATAATTACTGCGCCGTCATTGCTTGAATCGACATCTCTGGTGCTTGCGGTCGGCACAGACCTGTTCCTTACACGCGTCGCCGCCTCAGGCACGTTCGATGTGCTCTCTGAAAACTTTAACAAGCTGCAACTGGTGTTGACGGTGGTTGGGCTGGCTATGGCGATCGCAGTGACGAAGCCGATGGTACGAAGGAAAAAGCTGAGGGAACGGTGGTATCAGTAATGTAGACTTGGTACATTCATTGTACACAGCCACTGAGCACGCGTGTTAGCCTGCCCTAAAGCAACGGTAACCCGTATACACGCGCAGATCGCAGCGCGTCTCCGCCGTATCACACAACGAAATATGGCGACGACGAACGCAGTCGGTCAAGTCGCGTTCCCCTTTAACGATGAGTCGGATGTCGATGAACTCGATGTGATTGGCGCGTCGGGCTCCTCCACACGGAGCACGACCGTTGTGGGGGACGCGACACCCCCAGACCCTGTCTTACACAAGCCCAAATTCGATACGTTTAGCATGCCAGCGTCCAAGGGCAAGCGCTCACGCCCACCTTCGCTCTCAGAGAAAGATGGCCCTCACGCATGGATTCAAAAGAAGCAAAAAATGGAGGACAAAAAAGCCGTGAGCCTTTTCCGCAGTAGTTTATGTCCACATGCGGACGACTGACGCGTTTTGGGCTTTATGCTTGGTGCGGATCGTTAGCTGACGGTTGTGATCAACGCAAGACGCGTCGGGCTTGAGGCTGCGAAACGACGCTGGCTGTTTCGTCATCGAGACCTCTTCCAGCCACTCTTGCCCTCCACCAATTTCTTCGATGCGCTCCGCAAGCAGATTACGGAGATTGGAGAGAAGGTGGCCTATGTATCCTTCCACGCATTGACGGAACAACCCGCGTTGATTCAAGGGGGTGAGATGAAAGATTATCAAGTATGTGGTCGCTTGGTTCGAGTCACACGGTTGAGCGGCTGATGTGCAACTCATGTCAAGCTGCAAGGATTGGCGTTCCTTGTGTACATGTATAACAATGGTGAGTCTTTGTACTGGTTAGAGGGATTCGGTGATAAACACCGACTTGAAGGGATGAACTGC
>JBBPSW010000131.1:6384-18943 GCA_038093775.1 Butyriboletus pseudospeciosus | reverse complement strand
ATTGGAAGGAGGAGGCCCAGCCAACGGTTTCACTTACCGGAGGTGCACAGGTTGCTAATTGTCTTTGCACCCGGTGGGCGGGCTCAACGGGTTTCAGTCGCAGCGGAGGGTCTCCTTGAAATATCCGTTTATGGCCAAGTCGGCCCCTCGCTCTCTCTTCTTCCCGACGCTGAGACCCCACGGAAACTCGAGAAAAAAAATCGACTACCCCCACCCATCTCCGCTTCCCAAATGCTATCCCATGGCGAGCTCTTGTCAAATGAATTACGACAGCTCGAGCTTCACTCTCCTACCGAACCTCAAGCCCTCCTCGTCTCGAATGATGCCGACACCTCCCGAAGTGAATCTGTCAGTGCCCAAAACGACTCACCCCAGCAAGTCCCTGTACGTCCTCCCTGGCCTCATGTCCGCGAAGGTTACGGCTTTCGGACACCCTCCGGTGTATCCACTCCACTTACAAACCGTCCTGAGAGCGGGAGCCCACTTCCTGACCCGAATGGCCTCGGTTGGCCAGGTACACTCTGCTCTCTCTCTTCGTATTCATACCCGAACGCTCAGAACTCCGCCAGCCAAGTCTACCGTCTCTCGTCTCAATGCCACTCCACAAGAGCGTGCTGCCTGTGAGAAGCGGATGGCCTCTGCCGTCCGCACCATTCTCGAATGTATTGGCGAAGATCCAGACAGAGAAGGACTTCTGAAAACACCCGAGCGATATGCACAAGCAATCATGTGGATGACCCGAGGCTACGAAGAGCGCTTAGCGGGTAGGCTTCCATCTTACCCTATCAACCCCTCCCTTCATATCCTGCAGACGTCATCAACGATGCCGTGTTCGCGGAAGACCACGATGAGATGGTCTTGGTCCGTGACATCGACATCTCAAGCCTGTGTGAACATCATCTAGTTCCGTTCACAGGAAAGGTGAGTGCCACCCAAAGCTCCGTAGCACCCACGATCGACCATTCTTAGGTTGCTATAGCTTACATCCCCAATCGACTCGTGCTTGGACTTTCTAAACTCGCGCGGATTGCCGAAACATTCAGCCGTCGTCTACAGGTTCAGGAGCGGCTCACCAAACAAATCGCAATTGCAGTGCAGGAAGCAATCAAGCCCCGTGGAGTCGCAGTCGTGATGGAGGCCACGTGAGTATTTTTTACTGATGCTCTGCCCGCTCGATGTTCTACTCGTTGCAGTCATATGTGTATGACCATGCGTGGTGTACAAAAACCGGGTTCCATCACGGTAACGTCGTGCATGTTGGGGTGTTTTCGGACACAGCAAAAGACTCGCGAGGAGTTCCTTACATTGATGAAGAAGTGAATAACCCACCCCTCCACTACTTCACGATTCAACTCGTCTAATCTGATTCAACTCGGAGTTACCCTCAGTAATTATTCCTACTTATCCTAGTAATGTATCTATAGTCTCAACTTCACATCAATTCAGTGGAGAGGCAACAAGTAATGTAACATAGATACGGCGAATACAGGATACACCAGCATCTCATCTACACAGGATAATTAGTCCTTCCTCGTCGGTCGTGATTTATCCCCAGCCTGGGGGTCGATTGGGAGAGTCCTCTTGGCCAGTCCATGAGACGTGTGGTAACGATTGCGAATGATTCTCGGTCGCTTCGGGGGCTGCGACCCTAGGTCGCCTCCAGGGACGCTGTTGACCTCCCCAACGTCCTTATCCCGGTCTGGTGGAAACGAGATAAATGCAAGTCAGAAACGGATGGGAAACCGACTCACCAGTTATCGTCCGTTTCCTATTATCACGCTCGTCATCCTTGGGCAGTGCATCAGACCGGTAAGATGCCGTTGGTGCCTGGGCAGTTGAGCGAGTAGCATCTTTCTCGCCTATTCTTGCACGTAAACTGGGGCCCGTGTCTGGTGTGCCACTAGAAGTTGAAACCGGATAGGCGTGTGGTCCATGGTCGCGTTGTTGGCCTTTCCAGTCACCACCACTTCGGTTGGCACCAGGGTCAGCCTTGCTTCCACCTCGGGAACCATCCACAGATGACATCGCCCTTGGGGCTGATGGAGTGGTCGGAGGCAACGTCTTGGGACCATCGGGTATCCGCTTTTCGCTGGGCTGTTAGATCATGTCATTCAAGATGTGATCACGTTCATTCACTGCGCCTACATACCTTATCGACAGGTAGGCGGGAATCCCCTTCGGATAGTTGGGGTTCCGTACGACGCCTATCAGATTCCCGTGGTCGATCGTGGCTTTCCTTGTCCGAGCGGCGCCCACGGTCCTCTCTATGGCTTTCCTTGCGAGAGCTACGCTTCGAGGTGCGGTCAACCTGTCAACAAGTCAGCAACTCGCATTAACCAAAGAGTGACACTGACATCGTCATCGGCAAGACGCCGTCTTTTGCCAAGAGCATCATCGCCGATCTCAGTAGCGGGACGGTGTCGGGCGGGGTCGGGTCGAGTGGGAAGACTTCGGGCCTCTGGTGTGGCAGTAGAGGCCGCAGGAGCCAAAACTTGGCTTGATCTATCTCGGTCCTTGCGCGACTCTCGATCACGATCCTTGTCATCACGGCGATGGCGGTCCCTGTCCCTGTCCCGGTCTCTGTCTCGTTCTCTATCTCTGTCACGACGCTCCCTATCCTTCTCCTTTTCCCGCTCTCTGTCGCGCTCCTTGTCGCGTTCCCTATCACGGTCGCGCTCCCCATGCCTGTCCCGGCCACGTTCTCGGTCACGTTCCCTCTCACTCTCCCTTTCCCTCTCACTCTCGCGAGCTGACGTGCGATGACTCGAGACCCTTTCGCTTCGAGGACCGTGAGCGGCACTACCTTCTTTGCGCGATAATCGCAACTCTTGTCGGGCTTCTCGTTCTAGGGGCCTCCCGTCCACATGATCACCCTCTGCAGTCCCGTGGTCGGACCGACGCTCGCCACTTGCCCGACTCTCTAAGCTATGATTCCTTGTGCCAGGGGAAGCGGTACGCCGACGTGGCAATGGAGACGGAGCTCCAGAACCAGGCTGGCTACGGGTATCACCCACCGATCGCCGGTCATCAGATTTCTCCGATGCACGGTGACTGATTGTTTGCTTGGCTGTTTCGCGGAGCTCTTGCGCCGAAAGTGTCTGACTAGGGGCTGTTGGTGGCGGCATGACTTCTTGTATCTGTTTATCTTCAATCCTTTGCCTGGGGGATAGAGGTTCTCGTGGGGTAAGCCCCGTAATGCCTGTGCGGGAAGGTTTAGGAGCATCTTTGAGAATAGGAGTTGGCGCTCGAATATCAACGAGCATTGGAGGTATGGAACTTTGAGCAGACGCAGAAGACTGCCGCGCCCCAAAGCGTGACGGGACCAACTCCTGTTGTGGGTGTGTCCTTCCTTCCCTTGGTGCAGTTGGAATAACGTCAACATCCATGGCATCTTGCTTCAACTTGATCTCGCCATCAGGTGCCGGTGATTCACTCCCCTTTTCTGGTCTAACTCGCTTCACCTTCTCGGGCCTGGGAATGCTAATTGAATCGCATTTCGTTGAGAACAAGGGTTGATACCTATTATATTCATACCTTTCAATGGCCAATTTCGCCAAACTAGCCGGTGTGGCTGGTCTTTCATCAACAAGCTGAGGCGCGCTACTCGATGACTGAGCTCTTGGGGCTGCTGGGACGCCCGAGACTGTGCTGATTTCGCGGCGTGTGTCGGGTGTCACAAGGCCCGTAGTGCCATTAGGTGGTTGTATAGAACGTGACTTGTCGAGTGCTTGTGAAGCCGACGTGCCAGGCTTCGGGGACATAGCACCACCATTCAGCTGAAAAGGGTATTAAGTAGAAAATAACCCTAGGCTGAAAACACATTACCTTGGGAGGTGTTGGCCGAGGAACTGCCCACTGGGACTCACGCTTCTTCAAGGCTGCAGAGTAGCTGCGACAACATCAGAATATACCCCGGAGATGAGGAAAACCTGCTCACGCCCTACTCAGTATCTTGAGATCACCCCGTTCCTCACCTTCAACCAGCTTATCAATCATATTATCGATGACGGGTCCATATTCGCCAACAGCGGCTAGAGGAAAGACCGGGAGAATTTCCTTCAACACAACGATAGCATTGTAGACGTGCATGAATTCTCCTGTTTCGATGCAACTACAGAGGCTCTGCAAAGACTTGTCAGTTTACTGACTCTGGCAGTGCTATACCACCCACTCTTCCTAGTTTTCTGTGCCATTTGCGCAGAATCTGTTTGAAGCCCGACCACGATAACAGGTCATCTGGTGAAATATTCGCGTGGTCCTTGTTGGTCCAACGTGGCTGGAAGCCTGGAAGAAGAACAGTTCTTCCACCGATCTTCGTACGGTTTTCCTGGGCGAAGAGTTGCTCGTCTTGTGCCCACTTCCACAGATCCGTAAGAACCCCTAACAAAAAGCGCCCTACCGTGCAATATTGCATTTTATAAGACAGCTATACAACAATAAATGTATCTGGAGTACATACCGTAATTCTTCGCTTCATATTCGCTGCAAGAGAAAATCACCGTCTTGACGTGATCTCCGAGTAGCTGGGGTTCAGAGGTCATAAATCATGGTCTCATGCAGAACCTTCACGCCTACTTTGTCGTAACACATTAACGTCGGGAAGCCCAGCGTTCCTTGCGTGTGTATGACTTTGATGATTTGTGCGCAGTAGTCGGCGTCCATAGGTGATAACAAACAACGTGGTTGAATGCAATGTTCAATAATGGCGGATGCCAAAACTGCATAACGGTGTTCGACTTGACAGCAGATGAGCAACTTGAACCGCTGAAGATGGCGCGGACTCACCATGAGCGAACCAGTGCTGCTTCTCCCGTGCTAAACGCTTTAATGTGAAAACTCTCGAAGCTGTCTGTTCTTTAAACTCTTGGGCCAATGTGTTGACAAACGCGTTGCATCGATCACGTTTTGCCCTATGTGAGCTCGCCGTGAGCCTCTTCGCGCGATCGGAAGAGCGGTCGGCACTAATGTATTTGGCATCTTCTTGTCGACTAAGGGTGCGCAATGCGGCTCCCTCTTCGTCGTACCTGGAAGCTGGTGGGGAGAGATCATACATTGATAATTGCCAGAACGTCAGGTAAAAACCAGGGCTTAACACAACTCCTTTTAACTCAAAGCTTTAATTCGACTCCACAAGACTTACCCAATTATGTCGATCGCACTGCTCTTCGCGATTTTTCGTACATCGTCGAAAAGCGCTTCAAGCTCAGGTATCCAAGGACTCTACCAGATAGTGTTAGTCATCGCGTTGGGCATTCCAATCACAGATGGTCTACGAACATCTGCAGCGGCAGTGGTTATTTCCAGTTCAACTTCCATCACGTTATCCTCATTGCCTTCAACCAATGATGGCTTTTGTTCAGAGTTATCCCGTGGTGTATTGGCACCACTCGGCGACTCCATGCGTGATGCAGATGCAGATGGATCACGTTTTGCTGCCAGGCGAGCCTTCAGACGCTTTTCGGCTTCTTCGTTAGCGACACGTTCTTTCTCTTGCATGGACAAGGCTGTTCTCTAGAAACTAATCAGCATTCAGTCAGCAATAGCTGGGCGAATGTTTACCAAGAGAATACTGTTAAGCATCGGACGAATAATTTGCATGCAAATTGGAGCAGATATTCCATATAACTCTCCAAGGTCGGCTAGAGAAGGAAGGATCCTCTTCGCATAGTCTTCAGGGGGAACAACAGCCGGAGAGGTAAGAAGTTCCAGGTACTGCAGCAGTACCCCGTGAGTCTGAATTGGGCAAGCGACTTTGAGACCAAGATGCGAGGACGATATGACGCGCAACCTACGGTATCGAACAGACTTGCGAGGGACTTGAGATGGGTGTCTGGAGCCTTAAAGACGCAGGACTGACGCTGCAGCCCGACCTGAATAAGGAGAGGCAATGCCAAAGACGTTTCCAGCAGGCTCTTTCCTAGTCGCTGAGGACCTTTGAGTATTGCGTCGCCGGGATCCAGACGGGCACCTCGAGTTGCAGAAGCGATTGCTTCGATGCGTAGTGCCGGACCACCAGCCATCGCGGCGATTTGCGAATCTGACAGACTTGGGAGAGGTTCAATGCCAGCCATTTTCCAGATTAGCTCGCGAAGGACGACTATCTCCGTTGTTTGGCCGTTGTATAGTTGATGTACAACGTATTTCAGGAGTGGAGACAGATCTGCACTGTACCGACGAAAGAGCATCCCAGTGAACGATGCGAGACCTGCCGTTGTCAGTAAAATGCAACGAAATAGTACAACCAGACATACTTTGCAGCCAATCTGAGATATTAACACCGTCATCCTTCACCCGGTTCTTATAAGGATTCGAGAACGCGTCAAGAATGATGTAGACCAGTACATCGAACCCCATATTGGTCACATATCGAAGTGCCTGGATCACCACACCTGCTAGGTTGTCGTACGCCATAATTTGGTTGACAGCGTTGGTGAAGAAAATACAGGGGTTGGAGTGAGCCAATTTCGCGACCGTGCCAGAAAGAGTATCAATAGTCTGGTGTGATAACCGTCGCAATATTCCTTTCGATTCCCGGTCAGCTTGTACTTGACGTATGCGAAGTTCTGGATGCGAGTTGTATGTGCTTGTCTTCCATTCTCCGTAAAGTTTCCATCGAGCTGTTGTTTCATACTGTCGGATTATGTTCCAGATTTCAACAGTGCAAACAGCGTTTCCTCGAATGAGAGGTAGGGAAGGTAGGAAGTATAGTCGCAAAAGTTTGAACCAGAACACACGAACAGAATTCGAGGGGTCTGGCTCCCCCGTGGGCTTTCTAGTGACAGGATCAAGAGGAGCCTGAAAGGAAGGTGAATGGATTGGCTAACCGCAAAAACCATGGATTTACCGTAGACATTAATTGTGACCTTCCCAAACGAGTTACTTTTGAAACGAACAAGGGATCACGCGATATGTGGAGGCCAACAAAGCTCATAAGAGGTTCAATGACGTCGGCCAGATCCTCGAACGTCGTTGACAGCGGAACCCTCTCTAACCAGTCAGGGAAAAAGAACACGAACTCCGTCGTAGCTGTGCTAGGGGGTGTCGGCGCAACCGACGTCAGCTGGTGCTTACGAGTAGGTGTGAGGAGGATGCCAGTCGACCCATATCGAGCACGAGGCTGAGTGAAGCTGGGATTCCGTTCCTTGAGAACGAAAGTCGCATCGTAGAGAGGTGAGATGGAATGCCTAAGAACGCGGAGCACCAGATCCGCAAGTTCGACGTGAGCATCTACGAGCCAAGGAAACTTGGTCAAGATTGCAAAAGCGGGACGCAAAGCGCCAACAGAAAGCAAGGCGCCGACGAGAGCTGCCTTCTGGTTTGGAGGCCTCAGATCTAGCTTTTTTTTGGTCTCCTCTCCAGGCTCTGAACGCGCTTTCGAGCCGGAGTTCGTTGACTCTAGGGGGGCTGCCATTGCTAGCTGAGTGATCTTAGCATCTGCAACCCTTTGGTGTTCCTGGTCCAGATAATCCTTGTGGTACGGATCCATATCTTCATCGGAAGGTGATAGCTGGATGTTTAGTATGAGATGATGCCCATACAACGCGACAGAGCCAACGCACATGGGAATATAGCTCCTCGAGTGATACAAACCCTTCCCGTATCAAGATAGCGGCCGCAAGGTACAAGCCTTTCGGCGATGGTTCATGGATATCTGAACCCTACGCAGGATCAGAAGATAAAAATGTGCTAAGACATATGGCAAACCTGATAATAAGCGAACTTGAAACCAAGGACTTGAGCGAGTACCCGCGACTCGGTGCCGCTTGGAACTGAATTCTGACCTTCATAGCTGAGAGATAGGGTTTCGGCGATTTCAAGCACTTCATCAAGGGATTTCCCTCGATACTGGTCGAGAGATGGGGCGGGTGGGATGGAAACATTAAATCTGCCAGGCATAGAACGCCTAATAGAACCTGCCCACGGGGAGAATGACAGAAGGGAGAGGAAGAAAGTGTAATGGGTCGTGATGTTGACGGTCAGAACATCAAGGATGACATCAAGGGCACGATTGGGATCGAGGTCAAAATATCCAATGAGGCCCATGATTTTGTCCCAGACGATTCGAGAGCGGTCCTCTATGGACGCGGCACTCTCAGCTGGTCTGCCATCCTGGGGAGAATGCGAAGGTCCAAGAGAGCTCATCACTTCCACGCAAAGCTTGCTGTAACCTTCGGACTGCTCGCGGAGAAGGTTGAACTTGTTTTGCTTGTAACTGCAAGCCAACCACGAACGTTAACCTACACCAAATACCCGCTTATGAGGAACTTACAGCAGACCGGTTCGTGTCCTAATCTCCTTCTTGTCAAACGACGACCTATCTAATACAAGGCCTATATTGGCAAGGAGGCTCAAATCAAGGCGCTCGCGGCAAACAGCTACGTCGATGATTCGAGAAAACTAGATAAAAAGTGGGCTGAGTATACTCCGGGGAGTCGGTGATGCTCACCAGAAGTCTCTTGACGACATCAACGAGAAGTTCCTTGTCTTGTTCAGCGGTATGCTTTACTCCCAAGGCTTTATGCAAGTCACTGGGGTTAATTGTCTGCTCTACAGTTGCAACGATAGTCTTGGCGTCCGTCACAAGTTCGTCCAACTGTGCGTCGAGGGACCAGACGATGTCAACAAGCAAGTCCCCGAACAAAGCATCGCTTTGTATAGGCGTATACCGAACAGAAGAAGAAGGCAAGGATACTAGGACTGACTGGACGAAATCGACGAAGCTTTGCGGGGTGAGCAAGCCACTCGGAGCCCAAGTCCTTAAAGCAGAAAACAATAGGGTATGATATGCAGTTGCAAGCGTTTCAACGCTGGTCGGGTCCGTAGGGTTGAGGTGAGCTGGAAGAAGAAAGTTGCGACTGCAACGGGATTATTGGGGCGAAAATAGCATGTA
Source organism: Butyriboletus pseudospeciosus (assembly GCA_038093775.1). Classification (NCBI taxonomy): domain Eukaryota; kingdom Fungi; phylum Basidiomycota; class Agaricomycetes; order Boletales; family Boletaceae; genus Butyriboletus; species Butyriboletus pseudospeciosus. The sequence goes on along the minus strand of JBBPSW010000131.1, from coordinate 10,053 downwards.
ATGGATCGGACGAACCATTCTGTCTCCCCACTCTTGGACCACTTTTCAAGACAACTGTTGACCCTGTCAACGACATTCATGACCACGCTGTCGCAAGGTTAAGAACAGCAAGTACGAGCACAGTACAACGCCTTACTTCAGACGCTGGCACTTGAAAAGACGAGCATAGTCATTGTTGTCCTCTGTTGACGACTGTTATCCAAAGCCTTGCGTCCCAAACAGTCGCAACATTTGCAACCTGTGAATGTATACTGTGCTCTGGTGGCGAGTCATACCAGAGTCGATCAAGACGAGCTGAGCGATTTGCTTAATTTTCCACTGAAGATGTGTCGGCTTGTGGACCCGCACGCGAAGGACTGACATGGGGTCACTGCCACGTCACGATAGCAGTGGGTGGTGGATGTCAAACGAAAGTCAGTCCCAGGTGGACACCGCTCGCTCTGACAGATCTGAGGTAAAAGCGACAGCTGGCAGCTCAGAGTATGTTTCGGCTGTAATGATAACAGATTTGTAAATTCTTGTCTGACACGCATGGTGTAGCCTGTTGAGCTCGCAACGGCATGCTGCCACATGCTCAGTTTCATCACGACCTCTCGATTGTTCACCTTATCTCGATAGCTCACCTTGTGCACACACAGCCCACCGGGTGACCATCACCAGCATACTCGTGACACCCTGCCATGAGAACCTGACCGGGACCCTCAGCCAGTGGCTCGCTCGTGCTTTTACCTGGGTGACAACTGGCAGCTCCAGATGCGCACCGCATGTTCGTCCCCATATCCGGTGTAGGTCAGTATTCCCCGCATCAATTACCTTACACAGGTTCCGTGGCCAACACGTTTCGAATGACTTGTAAATTACGTCCGAGGCTCACATGCTCAAATTTCTCCCCTGAGCGCTTCATAGCCGCAAAGACCCATAAGTACTCGTATGCCCGTGATGGAACCTCCGTGACTACATCCCCTTTGTTGTCATGGCGGACATCCTCCCAGAGAAGACACTGGAAAGTGGGAGCGAGGACTCTGGCTCTCAACGCGAGGAGATTTTCGAACGCCCCACAGGATTAAAGGGAGTCTACTACCACCCTTACTTCCAAGTGACTATGCTTGGATTCGTCTGCTTCATGTGCCCGGGCATGTTTAACGCCCTGGGAGGAATCGGTGGAGGTGGTCAAGTCAACACAACGGCTCAGTCCAACGCGGCTACAGCTACTTATTCTACCTTTGCGTTCTTCGCGTTCTTTTCTGGGTCCGTATCCCTCTTCTCTACGGTGTGTGTTGACAACTGATGCTCCACAGAACGATCAACAATGTACTTGGACCTCGGCTAACCCTCTTCCTCGGAACACTGGGATACTCTCTGTATATTGCTTCTTTCTTGTACGCGCGCTACGTCGCAGTTACAATCATCTCTAGCACTCGCTCACCCACTCTTTAGGGCAGATAATATTCACCCTACCTCGTACGACTTCGTCGTCGTCGCGGGTGCTTTCCTTGGATTCTGTGCAGCGCTGCTATGGACCGCACAAGGCTGTATGATGATGGCTTATCCCACAGAGGCACAAAAAGGCGTCTTCATCGGTATTTTCTGGGCGATTTTCAACCTGGGTGCTGTCATCGGTTCCGCCGTTGCATTCGGGCTCAATTTCAACAATCAAGTACGTACTTCAGTTGCTGACTCTCCTGTTGAATTTCATCATTGAACATCTAATCAGGGCAACGGAGGTGAGTCCTATACTCGAATGCCGTCATAATCTGTCTGACTTGGCTCACGAAGTTCAAAATGGAACCTATGTAAGTAATGCATCACTTCCCAATGAAGCTTCACGCTGAGATTCAAGCACTGCTAGATCGGTTTCTTGGTTCTCACCCTGATCGGAGTATCCTTGGCTCCAATGATGGCTGATCCAAAGAGAATTATTCGGACGGATGGCACGAAGGTTCCCCTACCCCGCCAACCATCCTGGAAAACAGAATTTTACAGCCTTTACGTTGCTCTCAAGACCGACCCGATGATTATCTTGCTATTCCCTATGTTCGTTGCAAGTAACTACTTCTACACATGGCGTAAGTATCCTATTTCGACATTTTGCTTGTTGCGACAAGCTGAGCGCCGTTATCATTAGAGCAAAACGATTACAACGCCGCACTTTTCAACATTCGTACGCGTGGTCTCAACGCATTCATCTACTGGGCAGCACAGATCTTTGGGTCCTTGTTCCTTGGGTATTGCGTCCTCGATCAGTCGAAGTATAGGCGTCGAACTCGTGCGTTTGCCGGTTGGACCATCGTATCAGTGATGGTCTTTGCTGTACACATATGGGCCTATATGTATCAAAAGTGCGTTGTCAATCTCCAGTGCAAGGAAAAGCCAAACTCAAGGAGGTCGTAGGGACTATACGCGCGAAAATCTGCCTGCGAAGATAGATTTTACTAGCTCTGAATATCCTGCGCGCGCTTGGTTGTACATTTTCTGCGGCCTCCTGGATGCCATGTGGCAGACATTTGTGTATTGGCTAATGGGAGCCATGTCGAACGATTTAGCAAAGCTTGCTGTTTTCACTGGGTTCTGTAAGCTATTCTGACTGTCGCTCAGTTAGAACCGAAATTCAACATTCACAGATAAAGCAATTCAATCTGCTGGTGCTGCTGGTGCATGGCATGCGGACGCTGTTACCTCACCGTAAGTCTTCTCCCTCCTGAAGGTTGCAGCATAATTGGACATCCGGCCGTCCCAACAGCTACATGAGTATATTTATTTCAACATGGGTTTTGTGCGCCGCGGGCATTGCTTGCGCTCTTCCAATGATCCACTACCGTATCAAGGACCATACCGAGCAGGAAGATGCAGAATAGTTCGTATCTCCTTTTCATTCGGTTGTCTCGATTTGACGGTCTGACCCTGCGCAGCGAAACCAAGGCGCATTCTTCTTGAGCTACACAGCCATGAGGAATGGAATCAATGAATTTTTAATGCTTCTTAGTTTGGGGTCCAGTTGTAATTCCGACTTACGGTGATGTTGTCTCAATCGAACTCAGATTTTTGTGCGAATTTGAGTCACGCCAATTGCTAAATCACATTTTATTAAGACGCCAGAGACTTGACACACATATCACATGTCAGAAGCTGTCGTGGTCATCCAGCGTTGTTCGCGACGACACACCTGTGACGCATCTGGTCATAAACGTTGCTGACTCCAACTGCCTTGAACCCCTTGGGATTTTCATTGTGCACCGGTGCGAAACTTTTGCCAGTAAAACCAATCGGAGCAGGTCCTCGGACTCTGCCCGGAAAGATGTATAAGTATGCTCGCTCGGGTTCAACATTAAATTTCATCACCAGACAAAGGTGAAATTTTGAAACTGAACATGGTAGAAATAAATTTCAATTTCAGGTTATTGCCATCAGCCCAGTTAGCCGAGGTCAGTAGCACTGTAACTACGTGCACATCCTTCGCCGTAAAGTATGACACCCGCTGCTATAGCAACGGAGAACGACTACACGGACGTCTCTTTATTTGCGCTCTTTGGATTTTTGACCAGGGACAGGTATGTCGTCTCCATGTTGCTCACCCTGACAGAACTTACAGCCAGCGGGGAAAGCACTTTGTACTAACTAAATGAACTACAGTATTAAGCTGGTGAGACTTTTGACATGTACAAGCATAAT
>JBBPSW010000130.1:0-19011 GCA_038093775.1 Butyriboletus pseudospeciosus | reverse complement strand
TTGTAGCCAAGGGTTTGTACTTTGTTTGGTCACACCAAAGCTAAGCGCAGTTCCCACGGGTGTTTGCGGTGCGCTTCGCGCACCGCGTCCAGGTTAGTTATTGCAACAGTTTTGGAGGTCACTGTACTACAATATGTGAACTACTTCCACATTAAGTATACTGTTATAACTAGGAGAAAACTAGTTGTGGACTCAAGGAGGTTGACTTATCAATGAGACTATTGAGAAGACTTGACGGGGGTGCTGTTGTAGATGCAGGAGTAATTGAATGCTACACTAGACCTTAGTCAAATGCTGAGGTCTCTAGGGAGAGAGCATCCAGTCAAAAGCAGGACAAGGGCTTACAGAGTTCTGATGGGACAAAGGGGAGTTAGATTGAGTAGGTCTAACTTAGGATACATGTAGTGAGACTGCTACATTTATATAGGTGAAGTATGAAAGCCCTATGGAATGTGGAGGAACAGTAATGAGTAAGCAAAGATGTCATGGAAGGCCATGGAAGATAAAGGAAGAATAGAAGGCCAACTCAGAGCAAATGGCAAAAGGAAAGTATTGGAACTGGTGGATGACCTAACAGATCTCAACAGCTAGGTCTTAGGGCAAGAGCGAGGCTGTGGTAGGCATAGACAAGCAAATCAAGTAAAACAATGTGAGAAGAAAAGAGAAATTGTAACACTATCCCCCAGTTAACATTGAAACACCATTGAAGATCAGTTAAGCCCATGGTACTCTCTACAAGGGGATCCCATGATGTTGCTATTGGTGATGTCATCATAGATGTCAGCCTCTAGGTCTGTGTTGGCAGACAGCTGTATCCATTCCAGACATTTGACCAATATGGGTTGGGGAGGGGTGTGATGGGGATGTGGCATGTGCCTGGCGGTGCAGCACAAGGTTGGAGAGGCAGGGGCAGGCACCAGCAGTATAGGAGAGGTTAACACAGAGTGATAGAAGGAATGGGAGAATGTGGAGTGTGAAGATGCAGAGGGAGATGCAGGATTGTTGAGGTGATGACATAGTGGGCAGTGATCCTGAGGATGACCTGGGGCCCAGCGCTCACATTGGGGAACTGGTAAGTGGGGCAGGCAGTGCAGAGGTGTCCAAGGTGGTGGCAGTTGAAGCATGCCTCATTGTATTGAGGGTGGGAGTGATGGAGGATGCCATGACCATCACATCCCAACCAATGAGCCTTGACCTGATCCATCAAGTGGATCTCTTTGGCAGTCAATGGGGTGGACAATGCAGATGGGGTTGAGGCAGATGAGGATGAGGAGCAAGCAGGAGGGAGAGTGGCATGGGTGTCAGGATGTTGGTGTAACTTCCACATGTAACAATCGATGTTATCAAAGAATTTCACCATGTCCAGCTGGTGCATAGCATTCAGGATGGCAGCTTTCAACTCCCTGGAGATGTTTCAAAGATGTTGGCATATGAGGGCCACCTGCCTGTTGGACATATGTCTGGTGGAGAGTAGTTTGAGGAACAGGTTGGCAAGGTATGCTTTATACAGGGAATACAGTAGGGAGGTAAAATTGACATGGGTGGCAAATGGGATAGCAAGGGAGGAATCTTCGAGGTGGTGCATGAGGCAAGTTATCTGATCAAGGGACAGGGGTTCATCTGATAGGTGGTGGGCATAAGGAGGAACGTCAACAGCAAGGACAGGACCAGGGGTGAAGGCTAATGAAACAGGGGTAGGTGGAGCCATAGGGCTCTCAAGGCTATCGGAAACAAGAGGAGGAATAGAAGAAGGGTGGGAAGTATTATTGATGAGGGTGGTAGTGAAGGAAAGGGGGAAAGTAGATGAAATAGTCGACACAGAAGGAGAGCCAGGTTGAGGACCATGACTAGATGGTCCCATGTCTTCATGGACCAAGGCAATAAGGCCATTGTCATGGAAGATGGCACATGCAATGGGATAGCAGATCATAAGAGGACAAGGATGATGGATGTAGGAGGAGAGGTCTCTAGGCTGGGAAGACTTGAGGGTGTTGTTTCTTATAGGCAGTCAGGGCAGACTTGGCATTTTTCAGGTCCTGTTCTGGGATCCAGGAGTCTTCTTTGGCCAAGTATCCTCTCCATCAGATGAGATAGGAGCAGCATGAAGAGGGTCTGTGGTGACATAGGAGCTTATCTATTTCATATTCCTCTTTGCCTTCTATGAGGTCCGGGGATGGAGTGGAAAAGTGCTTTCCATAGATGTCATTCTCTTGGCAGGGGGAGAGGAGTGAGGCATGGAAGACTGGATGGATCTTCCAGGTTTTGGGAAGGCAGAGTTTGTAGGTAATGGGGGATAGAACATCCAGGATCTTGAAGAGACCTTCCCTTTTTGGGGCGAACTTCAGGTTGGCTATGTTTCATTTCAGGTTGCATGCCTCTAGCCAAACCTTTTGCCCTTTGACAAAAGAGGAGAAGTGTTGATGGGTGTGAGAGGACATGATCTGGCATGCAAGTTTATGGGAGGTGAGGGCTTCATCTCAGGTGGTGGAGATGTGTTTCAGGTGGACTTCTACAGCAGGAAGGGGGGATTTGGCAATCACTGGGGGAAGGGCACAGGGTTCATACCCCATTAGAAGAAAGAAGGGTGACTGATTGGTGATGGAGTGGGGGCAGTGGTTGTGCATGAATTCTGTGTGAGGAAGGAGTTTCATCCATGAGGTGGGGTTGTTTCCACAGAAGATCTGAAGGTAAGTTTCAATTTCCTGGTTAACTTGTTTTATTTCACCATCAGATTGGGGATAATAGGCAGTGGAGAGGGAGAGATCATAATTCAAGAGTCTTCCAAGCTTCTTGGTGAAGTAAGAGGTGAATTGGGGGCCTTGGTCAGAGATGATCTTGTCATAGAGGCTGAAGCAGTGATAGACATAAAGGAAAAAGAGTGCAGCAATCCCCTCAGTAGTCATCGTTTTCATGGTGGGGCAGAGAATTACCCCCTTCGTAAGCCCATGGTCGACCACAACCAAAAGAGAGCCAGAGCCAGCAGTGGGGAGTGTTATGTGTAGCATACAAAGATGGAATCCGTCTACTTGTTATCTCTCTAGGCCATGCTCATGAAGAGACCGACTTCTGGAGAGTGTAATGTTCCTGGATTCTAGGACAAGACTTGAAGGGAATAGGCAGGGATGAAGGTTTTTCTGATGGAAGGGTAGGAATGAGGTTTATATTTGTACAGGAGTGAGAATGGAGATTTCTTGGTGGAACTGTGTGGGGCAGAGTTGTGGTGGAATTTGGCAGAAGTGAGGAAGTGGGCTCAAAAAGACGGGTTATTAGTGCAGAAGATCTGTAGATATGTTTCCAATTCTTGATTGGTATGTTTGGTCTGTCCATCCATTTGAGGGTGATAGGTGGTGGAAAGTCGGACGTCATATTTCAAAAGGCAGGTGAGTTCCCTAGTGAGAGCAGAGGCAAACTGTGGTCCTCGATTGGAGATGAGCATATCATGTAGACCAAACCATTTGAAAACAAAGTCAAAAAATAATTGGGCAACTCCGGTGGCATCAATGGTTTTGGAGCAAGGGATAAGGATTACCCCCTTTGTAAGGCCATGGTCGACCATGACCAAGATGGAATCGTGGCCTCTGGAAGGAGGAAGGTTGGTGATAAGGTCAACAGAGAGTTGTTTAAACGGGAGGACAGCAGAGGAAGGGATGGGGCAGAGTGGGGGAGTGGTAGGATGGGTATTAACTTTGTGTTGCTGGCAGATGGCACAACCATCAATAAAGTGTTTGACAAAGGAAGAGAGGCCAGGCCACCAGTAGTCCCTTTCCAGAATTGCTTTGGTATGGAAGATACCCATATGTCCAGAGAGCAGAGAGGAATGGATGGCATGAAGAAGAGCAGAATGGGAAGCAGGAGGGACGAACATTTGCCCCTTAAAGTATAGGTGACCATTATTAAAACTCCAGTCAGTAAGGGAAGCATGAGAAAGCAAAGGGGAGCCTTCCTTCAGAGTGGCGAGAACACAGAGAACAAATGGATCCAAGGAGGTGGATGAAGAGATGGATGAGGCAAGGGTAAAATCAAGAGCATTGATGATGACTGGGTCAGGAACAATGGAGGAATCAGAATTATCAGCAGAAGTATTGGGGGAATCCTTCTGAGAGAGGGTGTCTGCCAGCTCCATATGAGATCCTGGGGTGACTACCCATTCAAGATGGAAATCTTGGAGAAAGAGAGCCCACCGGGCCTGTCGTCGAAAGAGTTTGCAAGGATCCTTGATGTAAGAAAGGTTCTTGTGATCAGTGATGATGAAGACAGGGAAGGCAGTTTCCTGGAGGTAGTGTTTCCATTCAGAGAGAGCAAGGATGATGGCTAGTAGTTCGTGGTCGTAGATGTCATAGTTGTGTTCAGCAAGAGAGAAGGTCTTAGAGAAATATGCACAAGGATGAAGGTCACCATTAGTATCCTTCTGCATTAAGACCACACTGGCAGTGAGGAGGGATGTGTCAGTCATTATGGAAAAGGGGTGGGAGGTATTAGGAATGGAGAGAACAAGGACAGAGGAGAAGATTTGTCAGAGAGAGTCAAAGGCATGTTGTTGTAAGGGAGTCCAGTTTCAAGGTTGATCCTTCTTGGTGAGGAAGGTCAAGGGGGTGACAATGTTCAAGTAGTTAGGAATGAATTTGCAGTAGAAATTGGTGAAACTGAGAAAGGATCTAATGCCTTTGACAGAGATGGGGGGTTTCCAAGAAGCGATGGCGGAGAGTTTTGTGGGATCCATGCGAACCTTCCCCTCTCCTATAATCATGCCGAGGTATTCCATGGTTGAACAGTCAAAGGAACATCTGGAGAGCTTGAGAGAGAAGTGATGATCTCTCAATCATTGGAGGACTTGACAGGTTCATTCGTGATGAAGGGAAAGAGGGCCATTGGTGTGGATGCCAAGATTGTCGATGTAGATCTTTAGCCAGCATTCGGAGATCATGTCAGTGAAAGTGTGATTCATGAAGCCTTGGAAGGTGGCAGGACTGTTGCAAAAACCGAAGAACATGACCGTGGATTCAAATAAGCTGAGGGGAGTGATGAATGCTCCCTTCCATTGGTCCTCTTCCTTGATGCGGATGTTGTTGTAGCTCCATCAGATGTCAAACTTGGTAAAGTAGGTGGAGTCCTTCATGTCGTCTACAAGTTCGGAAATAAGAGGAAGTGGATAGGCATTTCGAACTGTATGGCTATTCAGGTAACGATAGTCTTGACAGGGTTGGAGGAAGCCATCCTTCTTTGGAACGAAGAAGAATGGGGCAGCTTGGGGAGATTTGGAGGGGACGATATGGCCAGTCTTGAGATGTTCTTCCACGTAGGCTTTGCACACTTCTTTCTCCATCGGGTTGAGGGGATATACTTTAGCTATCTTGGGTATGAAAGTGTTGCGTAGTTCAATGGTGTGGTCATAGGATTGGTGGGGAGGGAGTTGGTCATGGGTCTTTTCGGAGAATACATCAGCAAAGTCGGAGCAAAAGTTAGGTAGGGAGATTTCCTTGGGTTTCTTGGTGAGAGCTAGTTTGGTGGAAATGGTTGTCTTGTTGATGGATTCGGTAGGGGAGTTGTGACGGAAGGGGTTGTGTAAGGACCGTGGGGTGGAAAGGTTAATGGAAAAGGTAGACCAGTCTATGCAAGGGTTCCATTTCTGGAGCCATGGCATTCCAAGGATGATCTGAGGATGAGATAGGCGAACAATCATGAATCTAATGGAGTCAGAAAATGGACCAGAGGAGAAGGTGATAATGGTTGTCCATTTGATCATTCCTTTAGTGTTGGGCATACCATCAACGTTGTATGCCATGACTGGGGAGGCGACCGGGGAGAGTTTGAAGATTCCCTTTGGGAGGAGGTGAGGGTCTAGGAAATTTCCAGTTGCGCTGGAATCAATGAGGGTGGAGGTGTCAATGTTTTGTTTCAGACCATGTAATGTTACTGGGAGGTGCATAGTTTGATTGCTCGTAGGCGCTACCAGTACATGGTTCAACATAAGGGAAGGAGATGTTGTGGCGGCTTCCCTTCTTAAAAATCCCTTGCCTTCGAGATTCCAGGAGCATAGATGGTTGTGATTTCTTCAGAGGGTTCTTTGTAGCACATCTTCAGAACAGAGAAGATGTTGGAGTCTCTCTTCCTCAAGGTTTTCAGGGAATTGATATACTGGTCTAGTTTGGATGGGGTAGGGGCTTCCTTGGGAGGTGGAGGAGGGGCTATCTCAGAAGTATGGATGTTTTGTTTCTGAGTGGAGGATGAGTTGAGGCGTAGGAATGGGTTTCGACAGTTCGAGGAGTTGTGTCCCTTCTTTTGGCAGCAGAAACATAATCCTTCTCTGATGCATCAGGCTCATTCGGGGGGAGTAAGTTTTGACAGGGTGGCATTATCAACGTCCATAGCATTGGGGTCCCTTGTCACAGGGCGGAAGGAGGAGGGTTGGAATCGTCCACTTCTCAGGGCTTGGATTCTCATCTTCTGAGCATGGAACGTCTTTGCTTGTTCAATCCACTTGTTGATGGTGTCAGGGATGGGGGACATGGAGAGGATCATTGTGGTGATTTGTTGGTCAAGTCCAAGGGAGAATTGGTTGATGAGGGTGACATCATTGATGATTCCTGCCTTACTCGACAAGTTCTGGAAGTCAGTGACATATTGCTGGAACCCGTCATTCGTGATTCCATCGGTCCCCTTGAAGGACTTTTGAACTAGTTTGGATAGATCTAGTCGAGCAGTGGCCTTGGTGTCGAAAGAATAGAAGGTAGTTTTGAAGTTTTCTGTGAACTTGTTGAAGGTCTTTTCTCAGGCATCAACGAGAGGGTTATTGAGTTTGTCATACCACATCTTGGCAAAGGACACTCCTCATCCTTCACTCATCTTGTTCAGGGTAGTGGTTACTTTTCCTTCGTCAGTGGTATACAAGGTGGAGTTTAACATGAAGTAGGCCTTCATGGCCTTAATCCATCAGAGGGCATCATCAGATTTTCTGGAGAAGTCGGCAGGGAGGGCTGCCTTTAGCTCAGTGGCATGGGTTGACATCTTTGGTGCAGAGGGTCTGGGGTTGGTCGGAACCTTGGGCGATGCTGGGGTTGGACTTAGGGGAAATGGTAGACTGGGTCTGGAACTAGGTCCAAGGAAGGGCAATGGTGTGCTAGATGCGGTTTGAGGGGGAGAGTCGACTTCTATGTCACTCAGTGGGTCATCAGGGACTCGGATGCATTGTTGGGAACTCGTGGTGATGATGGGGGGGGGGTCCTTCACCTAAAGAGGTGGAACCAGGGTTATTCTCAATCTTTTGTTATGCATAGCATACAAAGATGGAATCTGTCTACTTGTTATCTCTCTAGGCAATGCTCACAAAGAGACCGACTTCTGGAGAGCGTAATGTTCCTGGATTCTAAGACAAGACTCAAAGGGAATAGTGTCTTCAGACACTATTAGGACTCAGTGACTTGAGGGCGATTCCAGATAGAAGACGCTAGTATTGCAAATAAGATCAAGAATGTAGTACAAGGGTAATTCAAGAGACTATTTATAGGAGCGAGATATGTGCATGGACCAAGCTATGAAAGGAATCAAACAAAAGAGAAGATGAAAGAAGAATGGAGATGAAAGATAAGGAAATGAGTCAGTTGAGGAAATGAAATGAAATAGAATCCATGGTAACTAGGAGAAGGTAACTCGTGTTGGAAACGTGAGTGGTTCGCCATGTGTGATGGTAAGAGTATTCAGAGAAAAGGACAATACAATGAAAGAGAATGAAAATTGTAATAGAAATGGATACATCAGACTTCGCCACTAATGCTGTCTTATCTATTCAGAGAAACAACAAATGGCATCCTATCACATATGCTATGTCCCTGGAGGAGCATAACTACTCTATTGCTGATAAGGAAATGCTTAGTGTCATTTGAAGTCTTGAGCAATGGCATTACTACCTTGAAGGTGCATGTTATGAATTCGAGATCTGGAATGATCATGCCAACCTTCAATAGTTCATGAAATACCAAGACCTCAACAGGAGACAAGCCTGATGGGCTCAATATTTATCTAGATTCCACTATAAATGGCTTCATAAGCCTGGTGCTATCATGGGAAAAGCCAATGCTTTATTCTGCCAAGAGGACCATTCCATTGGAATTGACTCAGATAACACAGAAATACAGGTTATCCTTCCTTTCTCTCTTCATAGTGTTACAGAAAATCAAAAAACCATTCATATCACCATCAACTCTGATGCTATAATCACAAAAATCAAAAATGCAATTCTTCTTCTTAAAGAATCTGATGTCATTAACCTAAAAGAAAAACACCAAATCAAGACACAAGATGACAATCTATTACATGACCAAAATGAAAAGCTTTATGTTCCTGATGACCAATCCTTACAAGTGGAAGTCATATATCTACATCACAATACTTCAATTGCTGGACATCTTGAAGTTGAAAAGACCTTAGATCCAATCCAATGAAGCTACACCTGGCCCAGAATGAACACTCTCATAAAAGAGTATGTATTATGATGTAAGCATTGTACTAGATGCAAACCAACCAATGTCATGCCACCTGGAAAGCTTCACCCTTTAGATCTTCCAAATATGTCATGGATTGAATTCATGGCTGACTTCATGACTGATCTACCCCTTTCACAAGGTTTTGATTCCATTCTTGTCATTGTTAATCAATTCTCCAAGAAAGTGGAATTCATCCCTTGCAATAAGACAGCCATCACCACAGACACCACTCAACTCTATCTAAACCACATATGGAGAAATTATGGCCTTCCATGTGCCATCATATCTGACAAAGACCCTCAGTTTGCCTCTCAAGTAATGAAAGATCTATGCAAACAACTAGGAATCCAACCAAAACTATCTATGGCATTCCATCCTCAGACTGATGGGCAGACTGAGTGCATGAATAGAGATCTTTAGCAGTACCTTCGACTCTTCACTGCTGAAAAATAGAATGACTAGGTTGATTGGTTACCTTTAGCCTATTACAACCATGATACCAATGGTTGAGAAACAGACAAAGAAGATGAGAACAGAGGCAAGGCCAGGGCCAGTGCTTGCCTAGGGTTACATGGTGAGGAAAACAGATGAATAAAGATGGAGAGAGTTGGCTGGCAACTCGGGAGTTTATATACTCTACTGGTGTTTGTATCTATATATGGTAGATCTAGAGATAGTACATGAGGTAGCAGCATGTATCAGTATAGCAATACATAGCCATGGACAGATATTAAGTATAGCCATGGTAACCATGGGGATAATCTAGAGTTCAGGATATTGGATATGGCTTGAGTCATAAGGCAGTGATAATAAGGGATATAGAGTGGGCACAAGTATAGCCTCAAGGTGTGGCTATGGGAATTGGTGGCAATAGATAGAGATAGGTGGTAGCAACCAGGCTGTGTCAGGTACTGATGTGTGTCATCAGGTACAATATGTGTTCATGATGTCATAACCATAACTGCAGGTTAGGTTAGCAGGACCAGAAGTTAGGTTAACTCAGTAACTATAACATTAATCTCCTTTGCCTCATGTATGTTTCACCTTGGCCTTATGGCCTTATCTCTGACTTAATGTCCTCATGTTCCTCATTATCACTTGCCTCAAGGCAAGGCAGTACTGATCCATGCCTCCTCCTCATGTCCCCTATAGTTATGCATAGGATATGTCTAAGATCTAGTGTACACAAGTGTAAACCCCTGAGTAGTATATAAAGGCCCAAGTTGCTGCCAGAGAACCTCAGTTTTGTCCTCTTGATGTTCTCCCATCCTCACTCATATCAGCTGTGTCTAAGGGTTTCCTCTGCTTCACATTGGTAGTTGATCCTGTTTTGTTGCTAGGGAATACCATTGCTCTGTGAGCTTGGTGTTTCACTTTACAGTGTCTAATAGAGAGAATAGGATGTTTGAACTTGACCACAGCTTTCATACCAGCTTTCTTTAAATGGAGGCAGATGGTATGGGCAAAGAGGTTGGTTGATGATGTTGGCAAGTGATTGGTTACTTGAACAGCATTTTCAGCCTTTTCAAAGGTAATAAAATATTAAGCATGGTGAATATTGGCAGGGGAAAGCTTGGAAGGACAACCTCCAATAGCTTTGAGAAGGTCAGAACACTCTTTGGAGTAAATTTTGGATATGGCAGAATGGCTGACACTAGTTTGCTTGGCAATGGCCTCACCAAAATGGCCAGAATCAAGCAAAGAGAGGATGATGTTTTGTTAAATAAAAGAAAGAGATCTGACCATGATGGTGGTTGAGAATCAAGAAGTGTGGGAAGTTTTTTAAACTCAGACATATTACTCATATATGGATCTTTGTTTGTGCACACAAACAATGGCAAATATTCATGAGTTGACCAAGATCCTACTTAATAATTCAAAGGTTCAAAAACCCTTTCCATGGTGTTGCTGTTTCAAATTGACCATATCTCTACTGCATGTGATCTGTGTCACACGACTCAGGGAGAATCTCTGTAGCCAGGAGTGTATACTATATTTGACTCCACCAAGGCTAAGCAAACTTTCCATGCTATTTGGTAGTATACACCATACATTACATTAAGTGCCAATTTGGAAAGGATTTTTGAAATCATTGTACTTGACACAAAGTTGTTACAAAATGCTTTTTGAACCAAGGGCATGATTAAGCAGAGTTTATGGGATTACAATGGCTCAAAAAAGTGTTCCAATATTTGGCTATTTTGCAAAAACTTAACATTTGCAGAAGAACCAAAAGGTATTAGCTCTAACTCTTGCTAGGCCATTGATAGTCCTGATCCTTGCCCTGAAGATGAGCCCTTAGTCATGTGATTTGGTTCTCATGGCACTGAGATAGAGCCATATTTGTTATAGTTACCAATGTAGAGCCTGGCTTGGCTCTAGGTCAATAATCTGGACTTTCATCTATTCAGATATTCCTCTTTACTCTTTTTCCTTGCTTACCTTCATTTGTACAGTGCCACCAGACCTGGCCAACACCCCCAAATACAAGCCAGCCCATTGAGTCTTAGGCCTGGTCAGTCTGGCTGAGTTGTTTTGGGGCCAGTTGCATATTCTAAATCCCTCTACCACACAGTAGAAGATATTTTCCACCCTTCTCTTTTTTTTATGTAGTGTTTAGAGTGCGAACTTACAGACCCAGCCCAGTAGGTAGATAGTCCCAGACACTCTGGCAACTATTAGTACCATAGGAACACACAGAAAACACAGCTTTCTTTCACTTCACAACAAACTGGTTAGGAAAACAACCATTCAAACCAGAACACACCTTCTTGGACCTAACAAAGACCCTTGAAAACCATTTAACAACCAACCAGGCCACCATGGGCCAACCCATGAACCTTCAACCTCACAAAAACCACCTCCTGCAACCTCCATTGCTTGGCCTCAACCATGCACCTTTCCTGAGATCAAACTATTCTTTCACCACTAAATTCTGGTCTCCTGAAGGACCCTCCGACCCATTCAGCTACCTCCAGCCAGACTTTAGGATGCCCTTCTTTTCTCTAGAGTCCCTCTTGGAGTGAACCTTTCACTTCTTTCTACCTTCCAGCAGCAAGGACCCTTGTTTGGCCAGCCACATATTAGTCTATTCAACTGGAGCCCACCACAAGGGACTCTCATAAGGGTTCTAGCTGATGTCTATGTTCTACTGCTGAATGAAAGGAGCTTGAGAATTTATTGACAGGCCTCTGGAACCTCACTATCTCAAAGAGTTTGTCTCTCCTCCATCCAGTCTCACCTACCCAAGCTTACCACAACATGCCATTGCTACTGTACCTTTCATCTCTAGATCCCCCCTTACCCAAGCTAGAAGATATTCTACCAAGCCAAATTTTAACAAGTCTCCATTTGTCTAGCAAATTAGCTAACACATTACCAGAAGCAAGCCAAACTTCTAATAGATTACCTAGCCTTTCAGGGACAGCCATTACCCAACTTTGGCTAAGCCTAGTGAAGAAACCAAGCCTCAAAAACCAGATTTCAGGAGCATATACACACTTACCACCATGCTGAGGAACATCAGTAGAGGGAAGTGAATCTCCACTAACACCACTAATACTGTTACCACCAGGACAGACTCAACCACCATCTCAGATCAGGAGTCCATCACCAACACTCTTAGATCTCTTATGACCATCTCCAAACACCCCAGAATCACCTTTCTCTTCCTTCTCGAACATCTCTTTTTTTGACATATGAGGCAGAAATCTTTTCCATCTGGTAACACCTCTTTCTCCATACAGTTTACAGAACTGGATGCAAAATCCACAACCCCAAACAAACTCACAAAACCAGTCCCCAAACCCACTAACCCCCAGCCAACCCTCAATACCTTCCAATGGCCAACCAAGGATCCACTGTCCATACTGCTTCAGGGCTCACAAAATGCACCAAAATTTGATGGCAAGAAGCCAGCACTCCTCCCATGTTTCCTGGAGGATGTTGAAGATCTCAGAACTGTTGTCAGTCTCACTGATGCCCAGAAAATATGATGGGCCATCTGATACATAGACCTTGAGGAGTCCAAGGGATGGGAGCTTCTGGACAAAGCCACCACAGTTGTACCCAATTGGGAAGCATTTTTAATGGCAGTAAAGAAGCTGTGGGGCAAACAAGTATTGCAGGGCTGACACCCAGTATCTAGTTCAGGAATACTAGAACAAGTCAATGTGAACTCTAGAAGAGTTTGGTGAATACCAGAGGAAATTTAACAAGATAGCAAAGATCTTCATCAACAACTGCAAGCTCTCAGATCTTGACTAAGATGGCCTTTTCCCTTCAGGCCTGCCAGCTGACCTTGAGCACCAAGTCTGGCAGCACCTACTAATTTCCAAAATGACCCACTATCCTTCCAACTCATACTCACTCTCCAACATCACATCCACAGTGGAATTCCTGCTAACTGGCTCTGCCATGCTTACAGCACTGACACCCAGCCAAACCCAGCCATACTACCCAGCCTGGGCAGCCCTGGTTGTCATGCTCTCCATACTCCAAACAATACCACCCCCATTGATCACTGCTCTGGCTCCTGTCACTATAAAACAGAAGCAGCTCTTTTTTATCCAGGCTCTCCAAAAGCAAAAATGCGCCTTTTGTGAAGAATCTATGCACTTCATCAAAAAGTGTCTGGAAGTAGAGACATACATCCAGACTGGCTGAGTGAAGAGAGGCACTAATGGCCAACTGTGCCTACCTGATGGCAACTGAATCCCATGCATCCAAGGGACCCAGTGCCTGAAGGAGTGCATTGACCAAGTATTAGCAACCCCAGCCACATCCTCAGTCACTACTGGTATAATTTCCTTGACATACCCAGACACTGATGCAATCCTAGAAATTGAGCCCTCAGTGTTCATGACACCCATAGACTAGTGGGAGGAAGAGCCAGAGTCCTCCACCGATGACCCAGACTTCCAGGCTTACATTGCCTGAGCATGGGCAAATTTCAAGGCCAACAAGGCAAAAGACAAGGGTAAGCATGTCCAGTTCAATGGGATAGAAATCCCCAGCCAGAAACCATCAAAGCTTGTCCCCTGCCCAACAGTCAAAGAAATCATATTCCCAGAAGTTGAAGTATCTCAGGCAGCATGGCCCCCATCATCCATGGTCATACAGCCACTAGCATCAAGACTGCTACTGGCCCCAGAGCCAGTCACCAGACCCTCTTGTTTACCACCAGCTCCTCCAATGAAACCAACAACCACACCACCTCCAACCAGTTCAAATCCAGTCCCCTAATTCTGTTATTTCTTCCTTTTGGAGGACAAGTCTGCTTCAACATGCATCCTTAACTGAATGTTGGACACTATGGTCCCAGTCCAGATAAGGAAACTGATGTCAATTGCCCCTAGCATATGAAAACAGTTCCAAGACTTTTCCACACCAAAGTGGACCACATTGGCAGCATGGCTATCTTGATTGTCCACATCTCAGAACTGTCCAGTTGCAACCCCAGTCTGGTCACTTGACAGTTTAGCAACCAAGTCATCTGCTGAGATGACAGGCTCATCATAGTTCACCATGGCCTTTCTCTCCACTCACTAGATGCCAAGATAGTGGGTACCAACATCACCATAGCTGCAGTCCTTGACTTGGGCTCTAAGATAGTCACCATGCTGAAGCAGGTATGGGAGACACTTGGGTTACCAGTCCAGTCAGACCACACCATCACCATGGCTAATGCCAACACCAGCACTGAGTCAACTCTTGGTGTTATCAAGAACCTCCACATCAATTTTGGTGGAGGCCCCATTTGTCTCCAGGTGCAGGTGGTTTCCAAGGCCAACTTTGACCTCCTCCTTGACCATCCTTTTCATTGCCTCCTCTCCTCCATGACCAAAGATTACCTGGATGGATTGCAGGACATCACTCTGCAAGACCTGAACTCAGGCAAAGAATATAAACTCCTGACCTGACCATGGACCAAAGGATGCCAGTGCTGTTGGTATGGTCTGGCATGTTCAAACCATCAGACCATCATTAAAGTGGATTTTTAGACATCAATGATCCAACCTCTGGGCAGGGAGAGATAGTTCCTCCGTTCTCTTTGCCCTCCCACTCTTCACATAGCTCCCACCATATAGTATTGGGCTCCCAACTGAATGCTCTTATGTGCCCAGCTACAGTCAAACTTTCTTTTTTTTTTAATGCAATCATCCCTTTATCTCACCATATTTTCACCTTCACAGATACTTTTCTTTATGATATCCAATCTCATATATGGGCTTACAAGCCTGTAGCCAAGAAGGTCTGCCCAGTTATGGCTCCTCTGACAGAGGAGTTCCAAATTGAAAGGCAACTACCCAAAGACCCCCTAGCCAGCCTTGTGCCATTACCAACTAACCTCCTGGACTTTGTCCCAGGAGAACACTTCACACAGGAAAGGGCTGATGCCCTCAATTTAGACCTGGCCAGTTGGCTCTGGCCCAATGAGGTAAGGCTAGTCTGATGGCTAGTCCTTAATCACAAAAAGGCCTTCACATGGGTACTGACTGAGTATAGCCAGCTCAACAAACAATACTTCCCCCCCATGAAGATCCCAACTGTACCCCACATGCCATGGATACTCTGAAACATTTCCATTCCCCCCTTGGCTTGGGACCAAGCCATCCAGATTATCAAGGGCCAGATAGCCTCAGGTGTATATAAGCCATCTGTAGTGGCTTACCAGTCTTGCTGGTTTTGCATCCTCAAGCAGGACAGGAAGACCCTCTATTTAGTCCATGACCTCCAACCCCTCAATGTTGTCACCATATGGGACTCCTTGAGGCCACCATTTGTAGAACATTTTGCTGAATCCTTCAGTGGATATGTGGTCTATGGTATGATGGACCTTTTTGCCAGCTACAACCAATGCCCATTTCATGTTGATTCTTGTGACATGACCACCTTCAATAGTCCACTTAGACCCCATAGGTTGACCACCCTACCAATGGGGCACACTAACACAGTACAGGTCTACTAGGCAGACATGGCCTTCATCCTGCAAGACAAAATCCCACACCACACAATTGGGCATTGCCCCATTCAAAGGGGACCCCTTTTTGGGTGAGGTTGACCAGAGGCCAAGTGATGGAAGTAAAGTTACAAATAAAAATACATATGACTCTGCATATACCCAGGAATGCTCAGACATGTTTCAAGGTGGTGCATTCTGGCCAATCACAGATCTTCTGTACCTTATCTTCATGTGATACTCAGCCCTCAGCCATGCACATGTGGCCAACAATGGTGCAGCAAGCATGAACTTCTTGGTGGAGATAGTTGCATTGACATTCTGGAGTCACTGGAGGATCCTGTGAACCATGGTCAGGTGCTCAAAAATGAAACAGCAGATGCCCAGGTTGCCTGGGATGGTTTCATATAACCCATCTGGGCACTGGTACCAGGTCATGACTGATTTGACTGGCAGGTTGTTGATGAAGGGCATTGACTAGTCTCAAGGACGAGATCATAAAGTCTCCCATGCTTTGGTGACTGGACTATGACTCTGACCAGAAGGTCATCCTTGCAGTGGACACCTCAGTCATAGCTGTCAGGTTTATCCTGTCACAAGCCAGGGAGGATGGCAAGCACTACCTGAACTGTTTCAGCTCCATAAGCCTCACCAAAGTCAAGAGTCATTACGCACAGGCCAAGCTGGAGCTGTATGGACTATTTCATGCTCTCTAAGCCATCCATAATTTATTTTCAGGGTTACTAACCTTGTAGTCAAAATGGATGCCAAGTATGTTAAGGATATGATCAACAACCCAGACCTCCAACCAAATGCAATGATCAACTGTTGGATCGTTGGAATTTTATTATTCCACTTCTCCCTCTGCCACATTCATGTGACTGGCCACTCTGGCCCTGATGGACTGTCCTGGTGACCCCCTTCTGAAGAGAACCCACCTGAGACAAATGATGTCAAGGGTTGGTTGGATGATTCATACTTGTTTGCCATTACCCTCCTCAATGACAGGATGGTCTCATATATGTCAGCCAGAGTCCTCAGCCCAGCCTGGCCCATTTTTCAGTCACCCAACCATCTCCACTGCTCCCTAACCTTCACTATTACTAGTTCCCCCTCCACTCCTTACCCACTCTCCTTTCCCTCCATTCTCACAACCACCAGTTCAGATACTCTGGACACCACCTCCCCCACTGAGGATATTACCTCAGAACCACAGACCATACCTTGGTCACCCAAGGCCCAAGCAAGAGAGGCAAAGATAGCCTTCATTCACTCATTTCTAAATACCTGTTTCCATCCCCCTGACCTTACAGATGCTGAGTTCCAAACATTTGTGAACTTGGCAACAAGGTTTTTTGTCCTGACTGGCAACCTATGGTGATAAGAACCACATGGTCACCACCAGTTGGTCATCCTGGAGAAGAAGCAGCTCAGATTGATTAAGGAGATCCATGATGACCTTGGGCACAAAGGTGTCTTCACAGTCTGGACCCAGCTCCTTCTCTGCTTCTGGTGGCCAATGCTAGTAGACAATGTCAAGTGGTTTATCCAGATCTGCCATGAGTGCCAGATCCATCAAATGGCCCAGTTTCACATACCCCTGACCATTCCAGTCATTGGCAGACTATTCTGTAAGATCCACATAGATATGATGCTAATGCCCTGCTTGGGGAGTTATAGATACATTGTACAGGCCTGGTGTGCTCTCACAGCATACCCTGAATGGCACTACCTCTGCTTTGAGAATGCAGTCACTCTCACCACTTTCATCTTGAAAATATCCTTTGCAGGTAGGGCCCTATATCCAAAATCATCACTGACAACAGCCCTGCCTTCTTACAAGCCCTCATCTTCCTTGCTGACTGGTACAAGATTCAACACATCCAGATCTCCTCCTACAACTTCCAAGCTAATGGAATAGTAGAACACATGCACTTTGATGTTCAGGAAGCACCTATCAAAAGCTCCAAGGGAGGGGAGTCATGCTGGCATACAGCCACACACTTGGTTTTCTGGACTAAGCATGTTACCATGCTCCACTCCACTGGTTTGTCACCATATTTTATGGTTCACAGCATTGAGCCCCTTTCCCCATTGACCTTGCAGAGGCTACTTTCCTCCTCCCTCCACCAGATCCAGATCTGTTGTCACCTGCCAGCCTGATTGCCTGGTGCATCTGACAACTGCAGAAGCATTCAGATGACCTTGCATCCATCTAAGGGCAAGTCCTCAAAGCTAGGTTTGAGTCTATCAAACACTTTGAGGCCACTTTCAAGAACTGAATCAAGGATTTTGACTTCTGCCCAGGCAGCCTCATATTGGTTTGGAATACCAGAGTTTAGAAAAAGCTCAACCAGAAAACAAAGCCAAGGTACATCAGTCCAATGGTAGTTGTCCATGAGACTATTGGAGGATTGTATGTTCTGGCAGAGTTGGATGGGGCAATTTCCCAACTCTGATATGCAGCCTTTTGGCTTATCCCTTACTATCCATTCTTTTACTCATCTATCCCTATCACACAGCTTACCAATATGGATGATGAAGAGTTGGATAGAGTGGCAGGAGAGGACATAGAAGAGCCTGAGAATGACAGTCTGATCAGCTCAGAGGAAAAGTGACCCAGCTGAGCTGAGCCAGACAGGTTTCCCTACTCCATGCTACCCCAGGATTTGTCTGGTGAACCTTTCATATACTTATCACAAAAGACAAACATTAAAAAACACTATCCACAGACACTTTCTTTCAAATACTGTCACATAGGCTACAATACCTGGACAGACCAATCAAATCCAGTCCCACATCACCAACATGGACCCTATTCCAGCATGCCTGTTATAATATGGATAATTTTCAAACTTTTTACCTTACAACTTTTCAACGTTCATATCACGTGACTGTGCACGTGACCATGGGAATCATCACATGATCAAATCCAGACCTATGACATCATATGACGTCATACCTCATGTATACCACGACTCTTTAATTTCCGCTCTTCTCTCACAGCCCCTTTAATCTCCGTTTATTCTCTCTCACACGAATATTACCATACACAGTAGATTAGTACATGCACAGCTTGGTCCGTGCTCACTTCTTTCATGTATATAAAGTAGACACTCTGCAACTGGAATCTCCAGTCTAATCCATTTGTATTCTGCTCCAACAACTCATTGCCTTGACCGTCTGGTCATTATAGGATTGGCATAGTACGGACGATGACTCTACCCACCTGATACGTTCAGCCAGGACTCGTGTAGCCTGCAAGACAGCCGAGCCTTGTGGATTGATTGTGATAACCAAGCTTTCATTACAATGCCCCTCCATGTATACCATACAACATATTTTGATTCTAATGTGTATACAGTGACCTCCAAAACCGTTGCAATAACTAACCTGGACGTGGTGCACGAAGCACACCGCAAACACCCGTGGGAACTGCGCTTAGCTTTGGTGTGACCAAACAAAGTACAAACCCTTGGCTACAAATCGGTCCCTGGGTCATGTGATTTGGCCCAGTGGCTGTGGAGATATGGCCATTTTAAAACAGCAATACCATTGCAACAGTTTTGC
>JBBPSW010000127.1:0-19073 GCA_038093775.1 Butyriboletus pseudospeciosus | reverse complement strand
CCGACTTTTTCCTCTTCCCACTCTTGGCGGATCTCAGGGCCATTCCAGAAGGGGAATTGTTGAGTCCCCGTCTTCTCAGCTGGATGGAGAAAATGGATCAGCTGGATGCTGTTAGGAAAACTAAAGCGGGCACCTTATCCGCTGGTGCGAGGCCCCCTTAAGGTCCTCCGCACAGTATATCCGAATGCTTTCCCTTTTGAACACTTCATATCTGATGATTGTGACCTTTTTCTTTCTTCAAAGAAATGTCCATCATAGAATGGATGAAGTACAAGCATGACATAATTAGATATCTTGGATGTCAAGTTGCTTACTTGTCCGAACACTGCAAAAAGTAAGGTCACATTCAGAAATGTAACAAGTGAATTCCCCCAAGAGTCGCGGTCGTTTCCTGGCAATGGTGGTCAATTCCGGAGAGTGCCGTATCACAGCTAGTCTGGTGACCAGCCTGTCTATGCGGTTCCCGCGTTGAGAGGCAAACCGTCGATAGACGGTCTGGTCTATTTACAGGTTAGCATCAACCATGTGACTGAATGATCAGTTTGATGACCCAGCACTAAGTGAGCTATGGCTTTGCCTGTCTTGACATTGTCATGAGCACAGTGCAAGATGAAATGATAATCACATGTCTACTTGACAACCATCTATGGCCAGCCCATGTTGTTGCTGTGGTCATGTCCCAACCTCATCTAAGGGACCAATATTTGATTACAAATATAGTGTGGACCATTCACTTTGTTTCTATTTGTTAGACTTGCTTACATCATACTCTGCTCAGTCTATTCTACCACTCACCTCAGGCACCAGGTTTTGAAGGCAATAGTTTCCTTAGAAGTACCCTTTTGGGATCACTGAAGTTCAGTTCAGAATCTAAGGTTTGAACCTGAACTACTGAATTGAACCTGTAAGTTTGATTTGGTTCAGATTCAGGCTTAGACAGGAGCTATAGAGCTTAATTTAAGTTCAGAGCATGGGTGAAATCCAAGAACTGATTTGAACTGATCAAATTTTTGTTAAGATAGGCCTCATTCACACTCAACCAACATTACATGATTTTTATCACACTGATGGCTTTTTAGCTGGCAAAAGTGTTATATTTGCTTATAGCTAGCTCATAGTATTATATATAAAAAATCCACTTTGTAGCAAAGATGGAGGCTAGTATTGCTTACATATGCCTGAAATCTGAATTTGTCCTTGGGCTAAGATCAAGAAGATATAAGATATTTAGCAAGATGCAATGAAAATCTTAAATGACAAAGCACAAGTGTGTAGATTTGTCCTATCTTCAAAACCTGAAGAAAGCTTGACAACAGTTACAAAATAGTATGTACTATCATCCATTAAAATATCCCATGAGACCATGTGATGGTGTGTGCCACATCTCACTGGCATTTCTTGCTATCCTGGCCACAAGACTAACATGTGCAAACAGATATGCAACATGTTCACTTCATTTTATGAATGCATATCAGAAGTGATTAGATGGAAAGCAAGCTGCATTTGCTGTGAGAAAATACTAAGGTCACCAAACCCTTTCTCTTAGTATGTTTAATGACCTTAAAAAAGCTGATATGCCAGCTCTATCTTTTCATCATATTGCACAGTTAGTAATTATGATACTATTATTTCTGTTATCCATACACTGTGTTTAGTTTCATTTTAAGTACTTGCATTTGTTTTTTGACTATTGTTTCAAACCTCAGATTTTGGATTCTCTGGAGTTCTATGGTCTAAATCCTCCTAATGTTATCTTTTAGCAAGATAATGATTCTAAGCACACTTGCAAGAAGGTCAAGGAATGGCTGAAAGAGCAGGAATTCAGGACCATGATATGGCCTGCACAATCTCCTAACCTCAATCCCATAGAACATGTCTGATTTTACCTCAAAAGGAAGCTGGCAGACTATGAGGAGCCTCCTAAGGGAATAGAGGAGTTATGGACCAGAACCCAGGAGGAATAGAATAAGATATCAGCTGAGGTGTGTCAAGGATTGATTGAAAGCATGCCTAGGAGGGTTCAGGCTGTGCTTAAAGCCAAAGGAGGATACACCAAGTATTGATATATACCAAATATCCTTATGATAATCAAAAGTCCCAAAACTGTTCCAATGTAGTTGCTGTTTGAAAATAGCCATATCCCCACATCCTCTGAATCAAATCACATGATCCAAGTATCCATATGTAGCCAAGGGCATGTACTATTGTTTGTCCTACCAAAGCCAAGTGAAATTCCCACAGGTGCTTGCAGTCCACAAAGTGCACTGCATCTGAGTTAGGTATTGGAACAATTTTGGAAGTCACTGTAGTCCCCTTGAACATTACACTCTTTGGACATCAGTCTCCTCATGAGTATCATCCATAGAGATAACTAGTAAGCAGACAGTTGTCTTTGTATGCTTCATGTAACAGTGTCCCAATATTTGGCTATTTTGCAAAGACTTGACATTTGCAAACAAACCAAAAGGTATTAGCCCTAACTCTTGCTGGGTCATTAATAGCCCTAGTCCTTGCCCTGAGGATGAGCCCTTAGTCATGTGATTAAGTTGTCATGCCACTGAAATATAGCCATATTAAAATAATATGTCATTGGGACACTTATTTGACCCTGATATTATCAACTATTATTTAGTAAATAACATAAGGTTCTGATGGATGCTGTGCTTCAACCCTGTTTGATTATCTCACTTATATAATTCCAAATGATATAAAGAGCAGAGATACCATCCAGCTAATCCTACTTCATCATCAAATCCATTTCTTCCTCTGCTAGAGCCAATATTCTTTTTCTCTCTGGATCTGGCCTTTCTACTAGGCAAATATCATTCCAAACCAGTCTGGGAAAGTCTACTGTGGCCAGGGTTATCAAAGAGATCCACCTAGGCAAGGAAAACATCAAATTAGAATGTCCTTCCAAACTTTCTCCTACATAAAAGGATAATTGTTCCTAGTATCATATCTGGCAAAGTTGAAAATGCTGTCCAGGCCACCCATCTCATCAATTCTGCTCTCTCCTCTCCTGTCTCTGCTCAAACTGTTAGGAATGTTCTCAAGTCTGCATCTCTCAAGGCTGTAGTTGAGAAAAAAAAGCCACTCTTGTCTGTAAAGCATAGACAACATAGATTAGCCTTTGCTCTCAAGCACTAACACTGGATTGTGGAGGACTGGACTAGGGTCATATGGTCAGATGAAACCAAGATCAACAGGATTGGGTCAGATGAAAGGAAGTATGTATGGAAATTGGCAGGAAAGCCTTTGCAAGACAAGGAAGTCCAGGGAACAGTAAAGTTTGGAGGAGATTCCTTGATGGTTTGGAAATGGATGAGCTGAAATGGAGTGGGAATTCTTGCAGAGGTTGAAGGAAGGATGGATGCTAAGCAGTATATCTCTATTTTGGAGAATAATTTGCCTTCTTCCATGGTAAATTCTGGAATTCCTGAGAAGAGTATTATGTTTCAACAAGATAATGACCCCAAGCACACCTCTAAAAGAGCCAAGGAGTGGCTGGAATCTCAATGGATCAATCAAGCTTCTTGACTGGCCAGCACAATCTCTAGACCTTAATCTCATTAAACATCTTTGGCAAATTCTCAAAAAAAAGCTCAATAGCTATACAATACCACCAAAAGGAGTATGGGAGCTTTGGGAGAGAATTGAAGTGGAGTGGGGAAGGATAGAGCTTGAGGAGTGTCAAGGATTGATAGAGAGTATGCCTAGAAGACTAGAGGCAGTGATAAAAGCAAAGAAAGGGCATACAAAGTACTAAATTGTAGAATAGAAATGTTGCTAAAAAAAAGTGTCCCAATGAGATGTCACTTTGATATGGCTATATCTCAGTGGCATGACAACCAAATCACATGACTAAGGGCTCATCCTCAGGGCAAGAATTAGGGCTATCAATGGCCCAGCAAGAGTAAGAGCTAACACCTTTTGGTTCTCCTGCAAATGTCAAGTCTTTGCAAAATAGCCAAACATTGGGTCATTTTTTTGAGCCACTATAAAATCAGGAAAAATAGGGAAAATAAAGGGAAAAATGGAGCATCTGTAACAGTCAGCTTAAAAACCATAACCACTAATACCAACACTGTGCCAGCAGTGCTGCTATCAGAGCCTGCCAACAAAGGAAAAAACAAGGCCCCTGCCATCATTCTTGAGCTGTCATCAGATTCAAACTCAGATGATGAGATTCAGATCCTTGGCACAGATTGCATGGCCACATCTAAGCCTACTAATACCAACAAGACCTTTGAGACCCATACTAGCAGTACTATAGCCACCAGCACTGCAGCTGAATCAAGTACTCCCCATTTCTTTGACCTTGGCTTGGGTTCTGAGGGCAAAAGCAATAACAAGATGTTTTTCATGAAGCTTATTGCATGCAAATGTGTGGCTGAAGTTGAGCAGGAATCACCAGCACCAAATGCTGTATTGGATGAGGCCCATCCATCCTTAGATTTTATCTTGATGACAGCTACTGTTACAGATGCTCTATTTTTCCCTATTTTTCCTGATTTTATCTGAGTGATTTCGCATTTAGCCCCTATCTTTAACCTCTATCATCTGAACATCTAAATGCTCATCCCTCATGGTGATCTAGACCTCTGCCTCATGGACAAACCAGTGCAACCTCATATTCTCCTCATGTTCCACTCTACACCCTCACCTGTGTCTGATCTTTGCTGCCACCTTAATCTCCTTTGCCTCATGTATGTTTTACATTTGCCTCATGGCCTTATCTATGACTCATCCTTCTTATGTCTCTCATTACCACTTGCCTCAAGGTGAGGCAGCACTGATCCATGCCTCCTCCTCATGTTCATCATAGCTACACACAGGATATCTCTTAGATCTAGTGTACACAAGTGTAAACTCCTGAGTAGTATATAAAGGCCCAAGTTGCCACCAGAGGACCTCAGTTTTGTCCTCTTGGTTTTCTCCCATTCTCACTCACACCTGCTATGGTCTAAGGTCCCTATTGTTCCTAGCAATAGTGCCCCTGTCCAGATACATCATCTCCTAATGAGTTTGGTGTTTCATTAGGACAAAACTCTTTAACTGTCCTTCAGCCCTCTTACTTTCTTCACTAAAAAATCAGAGGTGGAAGTCAAATTGGAGACTGAGAGTAGCATTAGCATAGTAGATGAAATCATTAACATATGCCTCAGAGACTGCATCACAGCCTATGAGGAAGCTGCCAAATGGAATGATAGGAGATCACATAGCCACCTAAGTTCTTACATCACCAGAAGTCCCGCCTCAAGATACTTGCCATATCAGGCAGTGTCCTCGACTTATCACCCAAGCACCCCTGTCTACTCACCAATGCCACTTGCCCAACCTGTCAACTGGGAACGGATTTGTGCCCTTGATTCTCATGCCCCCTGTCACATCCCCACCAGTGTTAGCAGGTCCGACACTACTCTTGTCAAACCTCTCAATTATCATTTATATCAAGCATTTGTGCTGTCTGAACTCTCAGATTTTACTCAACAAGCAATACGAGTGGGCGTTTACAAGGAGAGAAGGAGACATGAGATTCAGGAGATTAGACATCAGGTCCACACAGCTTGAGACCATATCAAGGAACAACTACATCTGGAGGAGAGATCTCCATCCCCTTCATCTTTTGATTCTGAGTTTAATAATTTCCCCCCTCACTGGTACCAGTGTACTTGTTACATTTTCCTTCTCTTTCATCGTATCATCTTTTTCTCTGAATACTTTTACCCTTGTACATGGAGAACCACCCACGTTTCTAACACAAGTTACTTACTCTTAGTTAACATGGACTCCATTTCATTTCATCTCCTTGACTAGCTCCACTCTTCTCTTTCATCTCTGCTTTTCTCTCTCGTTCTATGACCTTCTTCTATATTTGATTCCTTTTCTGACTTGGTCTGTGCACATTACCTTTCTCTATAAATAGTCTGTCTTGTTACCCATGTACTTCATTCTCGATCTTCGCTCACAATACTAGTGTCTTACATCTGGAATCACCTCTGAGCCTTTGAGTCATTGAGTGTCTGTTGACACTATTTCCTTCAAGCCTAGTCCATAGAATCCAGGAATGTTATGCTCTCAGGACGTTGGTCTCTCAGTGAGCATTGCCCTGATAGATAACTAGTAGTCAGATTTCATCTTGGTACACTACACATAACAAAAGATCAAGAATAACCTTGGTTCCACCTCTTCAGGTGTAGGACCCCTCCACTGTCACCATGAGTTTCCAATGATGCATCTGAGTCCCTGACAACCCACTGAGTGACATAGAAGTTGACTCTCCCCCTCAAACTGCATTAAACACACCAC
The DNA here is from genome assembly GCA_038093775.1 of Butyriboletus pseudospeciosus. Classification (NCBI taxonomy): domain Eukaryota; kingdom Fungi; phylum Basidiomycota; class Agaricomycetes; order Boletales; family Boletaceae; genus Butyriboletus; species Butyriboletus pseudospeciosus. The sequence continues at coordinate 12,764 of JBBPSW010000127.1, read as the reverse complement.
AGCCCTCCGTTGTATCAAGTACACCCAATCCCTTCGCAGGACCAAGCATTCTATTTCCCCCGAGCCCTAACCCAGCACCACCAAAGGTCCCAACCAATCCCAGACCCCCTGCACCAAAGATGTCGTCCCACGCCACCAAGCTAAAGGCAGCCCTCCTTGCTGACTTCTCCGGAAAATCTGATGATGCCCCCCAATGGATCAAGGCTATGAAAGCCTACTTCGCATTGAACTCCACCCTATATTCCACCGATGAAGGAAAGATCACCACCACTTTGAACAAGATGAGTGAAGGACGAGGAGCATCCTTTGCTGAGATGTGGTATGACAAGCTCAACAATCCCCTCATTGACACCAGAGAAAAGACCTTCGACAAGTTTGCTGAGAACTTCGAAACCACCTTCTACCCCTTTGATACCAAAGCCACTGCTCATTTAGATCTATCTAAACTTGTCCAAAAATCCTTCAAGGGCCCTGATGGAACCACAAATGATGGATTTCAACAATACATCACTGACTTCCAGAACCTGTCTAGCAAGGCAGGGATTACTGACAATATCACCCTCATCAATCAATTCTCCCTAGGGCTTGATCAATGAATTGCTACCATGATCCTCTCTATGTCTCCCATTCCTGATACCATTGACAAGTGGATTAAATGAGCAAAGACATTCCATGCTCAGAAGATGAGAATTCAAGCTCTGAGGAGCGGATGGTTCCAACCTTCTTCCTTTTGCCTGACAACAAAGGATCCTAATGCTATGGACGTTGACAGTACTACCCTGTCTAAACTCACTCCCCCTGAAAAAGCCTGATGTATTTGAGAAGGGCTTTGCTTCCACTACTGAAAGAAGGGACACAGCTCCTCAAACTGCCAAAACCCATTCCTACGATCTAGCTCTTCCTCCATCCCCACCCCAAGACAAAACATTTGAACCACTGAAACAGTTCCCCCATCACCCAAGGAGATCTCCACCCCATCCAAGTTAGACCAGTACATCAACTCCCTGAAGACCTCTGGGAGAAGTGACTCTGACATCTTCTTTGTCTTGAAGATGTGTTATGAAGAACCCTCTGAAGACATCACAACTATTTATGCCCCCAGAATCACAAAAGCATGGGATTTTTAAGAAGGAAAGCTGCTGCAATGTCTCCTTCCCTTATGTTGAACCATGTACTTGTAGCACCTACTAGCAATCGAACCATGTGCCTCCCAGTAATGCTACATGGACTGAAACAAAATGTTGACACCTCTGCCCTCATTGATTCTGGCGCAACTGGAAATTTCATTGACCCCTGTCTTCTCCCTAAGGGAATCTTTAAACTCTTCTAGGTCGCCTCCCTGGTCACAGCATACAACGTTGACGGAACACCCAACACCAAGGGATCTATCAAGTGGACAACCATAGTCTCCTTCTTCTCTGGTCCATTCTTTGATTCCATCCAGTTCATGGTGGTTTGCCTCTCCCATCCCCAAATAATCCTAGGGATGCCATGGCTTCAGAAGTGGAATCCATGCATAGACTGGTCCACTTTCTCTATCAACCTCTCTACCCCACAATCCTCAAACAACCCCTTCCGTCATGACACACCTCCTGATGAAGCCATCAATAAGATGATTATCTCTATGGAATTGGCCCTCACTGAAAAACCCAAGGAAATTCCCCTCCTTGACTTCTGTTCTGACTTCACTGATGTCTTTTCTGAAAAGACCCACAATCAACTTCCTCCCCACCAATCCTATGATCATACCATTGAACTGAAGAACACCTTTGTACCCAAAATAGCTAAAATATACCCTTTCAATCCCACAGAGAAAGAAGTATGCAAGGCCTTTGTTGAAGAACATCTCAAAACTGGTTGCATTGTCCCCTCAAAGTCACCCCAAGCTGCTCCATTTTTCTTCGTTCCCAAGAAAGACAAGTCCCTTCGACCCTGCCAGGATTACCACTACCTCAACAGTCATATGGTCTGGAATGCCTACCCTCTCCCCCTCATCTCGGAACTTGTGGACAACATGAAGGACTCCATGTACTTCACCAAGTTCGACATCCAATGGAGATACAACAATATCTGGATCAAGGAGGAGGATCAATGGAAGGGAGTGTTCATCACTCCCCTCAGTCTATTTGAACCAACAGTAATGTTCTTTGGTTTTTGCAATGGTCCTGCCACCTTCCAAGGATTCATGAACCATATCTTTGCTGACATGATTGCCAAATGGTGGTTGAAGATCTATATCAACGACCTTGGAATTCACACAAACGGCCCCCTCTCCCTCCATCACAACCGCACCCAATGAGTCCTCCAATGACTAAGAGACCATTATCTCTCCCTCAAACTCTCAAAATGCTCATTCAACTCTTCCATGATGGAATACCTCAGCATGATCATTGGCAAAGGACAAGTTCACATGGACCCCACTAAGCTCTCCACCATCACCTTCTGGAAACCCCCTACCTTGGTCAAAGGCATTCATTCCTTCCTCAGTTTTGCTAATTTCTATTGAAATTCATTTCCAATTATTCCAACATTGTCACCCCCTGACCTTCCTTATGAAGAAAGATCAACCCTAGACTTGGAGCTCTCTTCAACAATGTGCTTTCAATACCCTTCGGCAAATCTTCTCTTCCGCCCCAGTTCTTTCCATCCCCAACACCTTCCGCCCCTTTTCCATTATGACAGATCCCTCCCTCCTTGCTGCTGGAGCTGTCTTAATACAGAAGGATGCTAATGGAGACCTACACCCATGTGCTTACTTTTCAAAGACCTTCTCCCTGGCCGAATGCAACTATGACATCTACAACTGAGAGCTGCTTGCTGTTATCCTTGCCCTCTCGGAATGGAAACACTACCTCCAAGGAACTGCCTTCCCCATGTTCATCATCACCAATTACAAGAACTTTCCATACATCAAGGACCCTCATAAACTCTCTCATCAACAAGCCCGTTGGGCCTTCTTCCTCCAAGATTTTCACATTGAATGGGTCATCACCCCTGGCTCTTACATGGGACCAGCTGATGCCCTCTCTCGGAAGGATTCTCCCAATACCTCCACTGATAACTCTGACTCCTCCATTATCCCTGATCTAGTGATCATTAATGCCCTTGATCTTGCCCTTGCTCAATCCATATCTTCTTCCACCTCTTCGGATCCCTTTGTTCTTTGCATTCTCTCAGCTTTAAAAGAAGGCTCTCCCTTATTTTCCCATGCCTCCATCTCTGACTGGAATTTTGACAATGGTCATCTTTACTTCAAGGGGCGAATGTTTGTTCCTCCCCCTTCCCATTCTCCCCTCCTTCATGCCATTTATTCCTCCCCGCTTTTTGGCCATATGGGTATTTTTTGCATCGAATCCATTCTTGAACATGACTACTGGTAGCCTGGCCTTTCTTCCTTTGTCAAACATTTTGTTGATGGATGTGCCGTCTGCTAACAGAACAAAGTTAATATCCACCCAACCGTCCCACCGCTCAATCCTATTCCTTCATCTATGGTGCTTCCATTTAAACAACTCTCCATCGACCTTATTACCGACCTTCCCCCCTCTGTGGGCCATGACTCTGTCATGGTCATGGTCGACCATGGCCTTACAAAGGAGGTAATCCTCATCCCTTGTTCCACAACCATTGACACCGCTGGAGTCACTCAAATATTTTTTGATTCTGTTTTCAAATGGTTTGGTCTCCATGACACTCTCATCTCTGATTGTGGACCTCAATTCGCCTCTGCCCTTGCAAGAGAACTTGCTCATCTGCTGAAGTATGATGTCTGACTCTCCACCACCTATCATCCTCAGACAGATGGACAGACCGAATGAACCAATCAGGAATTAGAAACTTATCTACAGATCTTTTGCACCAACAACCCATCATCTTGGGCCCATTTTCTTACCTCTGCCAAGTTCCACCACAACTCCACCCCATACAGCTCCACCAAAAGATTCCCATTTTCCCTCCTCTACAGATATGAACCTCGCTCCTCCCTCCTATCAGAAAGACTTTTATCCCTGCCCTCGAAAACTGACTCTCTCTCCTTGAAAAAGCTAGAAAGGAAGCCCTTGTTGCCCATGAATCCACCTGAAAGATCATGTCCTCACGATCTTCCCAAAGATTCTCTCTGTTATGATAATAACACATCTCCTAACTTCCACACCTTTACCTTACACCTTAATTACACTTTCACCAATAATACATCACGTGACTATTACATAACCCTAGCACGTGACCATGGGAATCATCACATGATTCATCACATGACTAGTCCAGACTATGATGTCGCACCTACGTCATACCTCATGTATACCACGACCCCTTCACCTCCGTTATCTTCCATTCTATGCTTACCTTATGCTTCTCTTTTCATCAGATTGTATCTATCTCTTATCTATTAATCTCTGCTCCCGATCAGATCTCCGATCTAGATCATTACAATATACACACTTCTTTAATCACCACTCCTCTTCTTAATATTCTCACGAACCCTTATCATAACCCTGACCTCACCATAGACACGACTACTTAATATTCATCTCTTCCGGGAGAACACTTCCACAGACATTATACTATATATAGTAAATTAGTACATGCACAGCTTGGTCTGTGCACAATCCTGTAACGTATATAAGTAGACAACTGAAGACTGGGTTCCCTAGTCTAATCCACTTTTGTTAGTTGTTCGCTACTCTGGCAATCGTGCTCCTTGGCGCATACCTTCATAACAAGTCATTGCTCTTGCCTGCCCAGCCAGTAACATGGTTCGCCTGGGTATAATGTAGGCTTGGAACCTGTGCGGATGACGACTCATCCACTCCCTCTTGCTTCCTCGTTGATTGTCTCTTGCTTCCTCGTTTATTCATTCTCCTCTCTTTTATCTATTCTGCCAGAACTCATGTAGCTGAGAAGATAGGTCCGAGCCTTGTGGTTCTGTTTAGGCCGTTCCTGTGTTTGAGTTCACCCTCGTTCACAACACTTGGGTTAGACTTTGAAGCACTCATTTAGGCTTGTGCTTGCTCCTCGAAGTCGCAACACTCTCCTTGGAAAGTAGGAGATAAGGTATGGCTCGAGGCAACTAATCTCTGCCTTAAGCTCCCTTCCCAGAAGTTGGCACCCAAATGGATGGGTCCCTTTGAAATCCTCCACATCTTATCCCCCCTTATCTACCAACTCCGCCTCTCCCAGACCTGGAAAATACACGACATCTTCCACACCTCCCTCTTATCACCCTATTGCTCCACAGAAACCCATGGCCCTTGCTTCTTTGAACCTCCTCCTGACATTATCAATGAAGAAAAAGAGTACAAAGTGGAAGCCATTTTGGCCCATAAAGGCCCCACTTCTCATTGAAAGTTCCTGACCTCATGGAAAGGATATTCCTTGGCCAAAAATACCTGGAAACCAGAAAGTAATCTCTGCCATGCATCTCAGATCCTGTCCAGCTATAAGAAGACCCATAATCTTTAAAGACAGGAATACTTCCCCAATCACTCCTCATCCTCCTCATGCAAGTCGACCAAGCCCTCACCCAAGCCTGTCTCCAAGTCCAATACCCAGACCTCAACATCCCAAAACACGCCGCTGAACACTCCTGTTTCTGCAAGATTAACTACTGCCCCTACCATCGCAAGTGGTAGACTTCCCTCATGTCTTTTCTCTCCTCCACAGTCACCTTCTCCTCTCAATCCACTCCATCTTCATCTCTTCGCAATTGCAACATCTACCCTATGTTCCTTCCTACCCACACTGCCCACCTTCTATATTCTGCTGTTCTTGACACCCCTGCCATTATGTTTGTCTTGGAGGATGACCCATTATACCAAGCTGATGAAATTACTCACGAGTTGATATGCCTCTTCCATGGTCTCACTTGTGCCCAATGACTCCAATCTTCTTATGACTCCCCTCTTTGTTTCACCCTAGGAACTCTTCCCAATCACGTACTTACCATCCTTCATGTGCATGGCTTTGCCAACTTCATTTAAAACCTCTCCCCAGCTATCATTTACCCCACTTTCTGTCATATTTTTCTCTCCCTTCCTCAGGAACAACGTGATGCATATATCAAATGTGTTGAACAATTCCTTCTTGTTACCCCTCAGACTGTTCCACTTCTGGTTCCACCCCTGCTCTCCTCCCGAATTTCTTCACCTCCTATCTCCAAGACATCCACTGCCATCGAAAGCTCTTCCAACAATGAATATGAAGTCCCAACTATTCCTATTCCCACTGACACAGCACAAATGATCCCTTTATCCAATAGGAACTTAGTACTCTCCTCTCCTACCCACATCATGCCACATTTGGATTGACTTCATCATCGTCCTGCCTCACCTAACACTACTTGCTTTCACTGCCATCATCTCAGTCACTATTGTGAAGAATGTCCTGAATATGTTTGTCCCCATTGCTGCCTCACTGCCCCCAGCCATCCAGCTTGCCAATGTTTTACTCTCCAATGCGACTTCTGTCACAATTGGAGACATTCAGACTGCGTCTGTCCCCACTGTAATTGTGGCATATGCTCTCAGGCTGGCCACATCATTAGTGATTGTCCATTTGAATGTCTTTCCCCATCCCAGGCAGCCTCTATTTATGGACGAACCTCTGGACCCTCTTTCTAATGCCTGGCTGGAATGGGAATTACTTGTCGAACCTGGGGTTCAACTGTACAAAGGGAGTAATGTTATAGTTTTCCTTCTCTTTCATCATATCATCCTTTTCTCTGAATACTTTTACCATTGTACATGGAGAACCACCCATGTTTCTAACACGAGTTACTTACTCTTAGTTAACATGAACTCCATTTCATTTCATCTCCTTGACTAGCTCCACTCTTCTCTTTCATCTCTGCTTTTCTCTCTCGTTCTATGACCTTCTTCTACATTTGATTCCTTTTCTGACTTGGTCTGTGCGCATTACCTTTCTCTATAAATAGTCTGTCTTGTTATCCATGTATTTCATTCTCGATCTTTGCTTGCAATACTAGCATCTTACATCTGGAATCACCTCTGAGCCTTTGAGTCATTGAGTGTCTGTCAACACTATCTCCTTTGAGCCTAGTCCATAGAATCCAGGAATGTTACACTCTCAGGACATCAGTCTCTCAGTGAGCATTGCCCTGATAGATAACTAGTAGTTGGATTTCATCTTGGTATGCTACGCGTAACAGTACTTGTCATTGCAGCCCTTTCCATATTTCTTCTCTTTGACTCCAAAAGATACTTAGGCCACCTTTTCATTTCCATTAAAGTATCCACACAATCAGACATAGCTAGCTGGGTGCCTCCTGTAATATGACAAGTTCCCCGAGTCCCATTACAGCCCATATTCATTCACCCAGACACACCCTGTCTGCAACCTGCTCCTTTGCCTTACCACAGAAGGCCTTCTGAATCAGAAGAGCAACTTCAAGAAGAGGAAACATTGGATTCTGATCAGGAGAATCAGCCTCCATCCCCTACACCAATCACAAGGAGAGTAACTGAATGAACTGTGTCCTATTCACATTCCTCTATATATTCACATCTCTTCTTGTGTTACTTATCTTTCTTGTGCTACATACCATCCCAAAAGGAAAACCCTTTGCCATCACCATCAACCAAAACTTCTTCCTCATTAGTATTATCATCAGAGAAGCTAATCTTGTAAAAAAGGAAATTGAAGAAGCTGAACAATAGGAACAATCAGCTTGGCCCGAACCAGAAGACAACGGTTGGTTAAATAATGAAATGCTTGGCAGGCCCAACCTATAACCAAACCAAACCAGGAACCATTACAAGAAACCCCTGCCTAGATCGAGTGGTTCTTTACTTTGATTTCACCTTTCATGATCCAACAAATCACTTTCTGATTCTTTTACTCCCATTTCCAAACCAGCCACACCATCACACAAGACTCTCCTTACCAAACAGGATCAACCACCACAGAGTATTTCCCCACACCAACTGAATTAAGCACTGAAACTCAGTGGGAATTAGACTTGACCATGGAGATCCCCAGTTTAGTGAAAGACCCCAATTGATCATGTATTTCTGACTCTTTAATCTAATCTCTTTTACCCTTGCCCAATTATGTCTTTCAACCCAAGGAGATTCAACTCAACCCAGTTCATCAATGACTTGCATGATGCTAGAGATCTTGAATAACAACTTATCATGATCACCATGCAACTAGGCTTGATGACACAATACACCATAAGCATCAAAGATGATCTTGCACAAGCAAATGCTCAGATTGCAGCATTACCACCAATACCAGTAATATCCACTGCCAAAGCAACTAAAAAGGTTGAAGTGTTCTCTAACCCTGGAGAGTTCAAAGGAGAAGTTGCCAAATTTGAAGAATGGTGGCTCAAAATGAAAACCTACATTGATCTCAACTGTGATGTGATACCAGCAGACTCCTTTGAAGCAGTAGTTGCTGTCTTATCTCGAATGACAGGACCATGTGCTGGAACATTTGCTGCACAATGCCTAGATCAAGGGTGAATGTATACCTGGAGAAATCTCGTCAGAGATCTTAAAAAACAATACTGACCAACAGCTAAACCTGATTGGGCTCTCTAGAAACTCTGGAATCTGAAACAAGGATCTATGAGAAGCACCAACTTCATGGATCAATTCAAGAAGCTAGCAAAAGAAGCTAATATCTCTGGAACCCATGCCACTAATATTCTAGAAATGAATATAAACTCTGAGATCAGAGATCTAATCATCAGAGAAGGTGAATGAGAAGTTTACAATCTAGATCTCTATGCCAAGGCAGTGATCAATGCTGGAGAAAAAATAGAAACCATCACATTTCTAAAGAAGAGATGAATGGGACAATCATTTTCCCCTTTGTCCTCTAAAGGATACTTCCAACCAAAATCATCTTGCAACCCTAATGCAATGGATGTTGATGCCCTAGAAGAAGCATTGGATGAGTCTGAAATTGAAGAACACATTGATGCCTTTGAAAAGAAGCAAAAGAGGAAATGACCCTCTGGATGTTTTAATTGTGGACAAAAGAATCACAATAAGAATGAATGCCGTAGACCATCTACTAAATGCAATGAGTGTGGATGGCACCAAGGAGGTCATAAGAAGACCTGTTCCAAGACAAAGAAGATTCATGCTCTTGATGAGACCCCTTCAATAGATAAGGGAAAAGGCAAAGCAACTTGAATGGTCTGGGTGTTCAAGCTGCTAATATCCCCAACAATTCGCTAAGTACATCTTTTGTAAATTATTCTTCCAGCCAAGTGGGGTCTCCAATAGATTTGGAGCTTGGCCAGGGCCCTAAACCAGTGCTTGATTCCACTTTATTGAATCTCTCTTCCCAAATTCCAGATACTACTAACATTCGCAGTGCAAAACAAGAACTAATGTTATAGGTTGAAATCACTCCTGATCACAATTGAGATCATTTCACAAATACCAAAGCTCTACTTGACAGTGGAGCTAATGCTATCTATATTGACAGATCTTACACAAAAGAGAAGCAAATTCCTCTTTTGAAAAATGATAAACCAATCCCAGTATACAATGTCAATGGATTACATAATACTACTGGAATGATGACTCATTATGCTGAAATTGTCATTAGGTTTCAGAATCATTGTGAGTGAATTTGTACTGAAGTAACTGATCTAGGGAAAAATCAGATGATACTTGGCCATTCATAGTTGCATCACCACAATCCTGCGATCAACTGGACTACTGGACTGGTCTACATGACACGTTGTCCCCCTTCATGTAAAACTCTGAATGGAACATCAAAGTTCATCAGACAATTAGAATTGGAAGAACAAGACTTCCTACAACACATCTTTATGCTCAAACAGGAAGAGCTGGTAAAGAAATCCAACCCAAAAACCAAAGATCTTGTACCATGCGTCTACCACAAGTATCTTACAGTCTTCTCAAAGAAAGACTCTGAGCGAATGCTGATTCACAAACCTTGAGATCATGCTATCGAACTGAAAGATTCCTTTATTGCCAAGAAGGGATGCCTGATTCCCCTTTCTCCTATGGAACAACAGGAAGTATCAGCCTTCATTTAGATGACCAACTAGAAAAGGGTTATATATGCCCTTCTAAGTCCCCACAGACTTCCCCTGTCTTCTTTGTTCCAAAGAAAGATGGACAAAAACAGATGGTACAGGATTACCAATACGTTAATGAACATACAATCAAGAACAACTATCCTCTACCTTTGATCTTGCAGCTTGTTGACCAATTGCAAGGATCAAAATGGTTTACGAAGGTTGATCTTCACTGGGGATACAATAACATCAGAATCAAAGAAGGAGACAAATGGAAAGCTGCTTTTGTTTGTCACTGAGGATCCTTTGAACCCTTAGTAATATACTTCGGGTTATGCAACTCCTCCACAATGTTTCAAACAATGATGAATGAACTATTTGCTGATATGGCCAACATCATGGTCGTCTACATTGATGACCTTATGATCTTTACCAAATCCAATGATCTTGCCTTCCATGAACATATTGTCACAAAAGTCCTCCAATGCCTACAAGAGAACGATCTCCTTGTGAAGCCAGAAAAATGCATCTTTAGCACCAAAGAAGTAGAATTCCTTGGTATGATCGTCTCTAGAGATGGGATACAAATGGATCACACCAAAGTATCTGCTCTCACACAATGGCCTACTCCTACCAATGTCAAAGGTGTACAGAGCTTCCTCAGATTTGCCAACTTCTACTGACGATTCATACAAGGATATGCGCAAGTTGCATGACCACTGCATGATCTCACTAAAAAGGATGTCTCTTTTGTTTGGACCGATGAACAACAAGTGTTTGACACACTTAAATTACGCTTCACCTCTACCCCCATTTTTGTTATAACCAGCTTTCACCAATTACACCACAAGGCTCGGAGCTATCTCACAGGCTACACAAGTCCTGGCTAAACAAATCAGATGAGGAGTTGTTGTCCGTACTATTCCTAAGCCTATAATGACCAGATGGCCAAGGCAATGACTTGTTGGAGGAAGAATACAAATGAATTAGACTGGGGATTCCAGTCACAAAGTATCTACTTTATATATGTACAGGGATGATGCATGGACCAAGCTGTGTGTGTACTAAATTACTATGTATAGTATGATATGTGTGAGAATATTAAATGGGCTGTGTGGGAAGAAGACGGAGATTAAAGGGTCATGGTAACCATGAGGTATGATGTCATATGATGTCATAGTCTGGACTTGATCATATGATGTTTTCCATGGTCACGTGCACAGTCACATGACTTTGAACGATGAAAAGTGTAAGGTAAAAAGTTTGAAAATAATCATATTATAACATTACCCCCTTTTTAGGACTCAAATTCCAGGCGAGTTGATGTTTTTTCGATTTCGGTGAAGTTTTCGTAAGGAGCGAAAAGTGAAGTGAAGGAAGAGGCGGATAAACCGTGGAGTTTTTGTTGTGATAAAACCCAAGGGAAACAATCACAAGGCTTGGCTACTTCGCAGGACATACAACTATGCCTGGCTGAATAAATCAGGTGGGGGGATCAAGTCATCGTCCATACTATGCCTAACCCTACAGTGACCAGATGGTCAGAGCAATGAGTTATTGGAGGCAGAATACAAGTGGATTAGACTGGGAAATCCAGTTGTAAAGTATCTACTTTATATACATGCGATGAGAGAGCACGGACCAAGCTGTGCATGTACTAATCTACTATGTATAGTAATATATGTGTGAGAATATTAAATGGGCTGTGTGGGAGAGAGACGGAAATTAAAGAGTCGTGGTATACATGAGGTATGACGTCATATGATGTCATTGGTCTGGACTTGATCATGTCATGTTTCCCACAGTCACGTGCACAGTCACGTGATCTGAATGATGAAAAGTTTGTAAAGTAAAAAGTTTGAAAATATTCATATTATAACATTACCCCCTTTTTAGGACTCAAATTCCAGGCGAGTCGGTGTTTTCTCGATTTGGGTAAAGTTTTTGAAAGGAGCGAATAGGGAAGTGAAGGATGATGTGGATAATCCATGGAGTTTGTGAGGTGCGGATGGATTATGTTTGTGGAAATCTGCTACTGCATCTGGTGCAGTGTTTATGATATCGCTAGATTCCCAAGTACAATCGGTTTCATCGTAACCCTTCCAATGCACTAAATATTCTAGTTTCCGGTTCTTCATTCTAGAAGTGGCAATGAAGTCAATTTTAAATTGTTCTTCGCCTTCTTCATCTATCTCAATTGCGTCAAGACGAGACTTTGGCTGTCCAGGCAGCGTTTCTCTATAAGGTTTGACACAAGATATGTTCAAAGTTGGATGGATGTGAATGTGATTAGGAAGTTGAAGCATAATTGCATTAGGAAGGACCTGAGTGATCTTGTAAGGTCTGATCCATTTCTGAGTTAGCTTCTTTGCCGTATATGGAAGCTTTAATTTATCTGTTGATAGCCAGACCTGCTGGCCAATAGAATATTCAGGTGCATCTGATCATTTTTTATTGGAAGAGGTGATCATCCTCTTGTGTGTAGCTTCCAGTGCTTCTTCTATTTCTCTATGGCTGTGGCCAATCTCTTTAGCAAAACCAGATAATTTTCCTTCAAAACCCATGCGAGGTGCGTAGTTTTGTGTGACGTTAAAAGGAATTTCTCCGGTGGTGGTAGTGACAGTATTATTATGAGAGAACTGGGCCATTTTGAGCCAATCTGCCCATTCATGTTGCTTTTTTCCAATGTAAGCGTGGAGATATTGTTCGAGATCTCGGTTAACATGCTCTGTTTGGCCATCCA